>VUQJ01038219.1:73703-93689 GCA_015108635.1 Andinoacara biseriatus | reverse complement strand
TTAAAAAAATTATTTTTTCCAAAAAAAAAAGAAAAAGAAAAAAAAAAGCCACATTTGCTACATTTAACGCAATATCCCAATAATCACCCTACATTTTAAAAGATCTTGTTGTATAGTAACTAAAAAAAGACTACGACTTAAGATTGTGAGCAATGAGCCTTTAAACTCAATCAGCAATGTTTTATTTATCATGTATCATTTCAAGAACGAATAGGTACTGTATAAATAAGGATGGCGAAAAAGTGTTTTAGTAATTGGATTGAATATGTAGGTTAAAGTCTGGACCAGTACAGTATTTAATTAGTGACTTCATTTGTCATTATGGCAAAGAAATAAATGTTTCCACTACATCCAAATGGGAACATCTGTAGCCTAGCAAAACATTAGACAGGCAGTGACCAATCAGTGAAGCTTAATTCATTATTCAAAGTTAAAATCAGAGGCATCTAGTAGTTTTCTGGAAAAAAAAAACCCTCTCATCAGTGACACTCAGTGAAAACCTGTTACTTCCAAGGAAAGAAAAAAAAAAACATAATAATATTCATGGTATGTCAAAATTGTGATTTACTAAGCCAGAATTTCAACATATACTTCAAGAACTTTGGAAATATTTGAAATATATTTAAATTTCTCTATTTTATATTTTTTCCTGGCAGAAAGGGGCTTCCAAAGAATCCAGTACTGTCTATAGTCGGTGTTGGATGGGTTTTCCAGTGAAATCTTGAACATAAAAATTAATTCTCTTGATTTTATTTGTCTGTATTAGACAGCACACTATAGTCCAAAGTGAGCTGGGAGATGCTTTATACACACACTCATTTGTGTGTTTGATTGGTACTCTATAAAGGGTTTAAAGAAAGGGGGCAGATTAGACTGATTCTGCGGAAAGGAGTGTGTGTTACAAACAATTTTCCTTTTTTTTTTTTTACATATTCCACATTTTCCTCTACAAAACTTATTACCGTTTAAATATTGAAACCTGAGATTCTAATTTTCAAGACTCTGTATTTTCTTTGCACTGTAGAAAAAATGTTGGTCTGGCCTCTCGTTTCATCTCAGTCGTGAACAAACCCTAATAAAGACATACAACAAAACCTCCAAAATACAAATATTTTGATGCACACGTTACGTAAAAGTTTGGTATAGTAAACGCTAGAAATGTAGGTCCTGTTACATAAACATTTTGGTGTTCATTAGGTTTTTGGCAGACGTAGTCATGGAAGCACTGCTGTCAGACAACAGTGCTTATGTCATCAGTCTCGTCTGCTTTCTTCGGCTTACTGGGGAGAGACTTGAGGTACTCCAAATGTCGTCGGGCGTCCTCCTGGTTCTGACGTACATAATACACCACATATGAAATGACCATAGCAAACCAACCAAACATGGTTACAAGCATAGCATAGTCTGTGGTCCTTTTTGCCAAGTTACATAGGTCTGTGTCAACTGCCAAGAAGGGTTGACCTTCCTGATCATGGAGTTCCGAGCTCCTACAGAGAACCCGGGCAGCGGCCTCATGGTTATGGGCCATTCCTCCAATGGCCTGCTGAAGGGCACAGTCACAATGCCAAGGGTTATCATCTACAATGATCCGGGCCTTCAGTCGAGCAAAGGCATCCTTGTGTACGCTAGTGATGCGGTTGTGAGAAAGGTCCAGCACCTGTAAAGTTGCCTCTATGCCACTGAAGGCACCTTCCCCTAAAGTCTCCACTGCATTGTAAGAAAGGTTGAGCTCCCTCAAAAGCCTAAGTCCGTGGAAGGCCAGATCGGGCACACCGCCTATCTGGTTGTGGTCGAGCCTCAGCAGGACAGTATCCAGTGGCAGACCCGGAGGAATCTCTTTGAGGCGGGACTGACTGCAGGTAACATTGAAGCCATGGAGGTGGGGGTCGCGTTGGCATATGCAGCCTTTTGGACACATGCTGGCCGAGGGAAAGCACAAGGCCATTAGGACAAGGCTCTGAAGGAGCAGGCACATGGGGATGGAGCGTGACAGCCACAAGTCCAGCAGAGTCATACTGACTGATCGTCAGCAGCATCCCGCCTCGGGCCACAACACCACCGCTGGTCCCTTACACACATTGCATTGTGGCAAGTGGATTTCACAATTCACCCACTGAAGTTACCAGAGTGTGAAAAGATGTTATCATACTGCGTTGTGGTCTGGAATGAGATAAAAGAGAGAGTCAGGGGTGACACTTTATCTGTTGTTGTGTTTGTCAAACACCATCATTCACCCTGCACAAGTCATTCTTTATAATTTTACAGAAGCCTATATCTTTCAGATTTTTAAAAGTTTCTTTAAATATTAGAAGTCTTCAAGCTGACGTTTTCAGTGTGCTTTGTACTCACAGACAAAAAAAAGACAGCTTCTTCAAGGTGTCATCACTGTCCTTCACTGCTTCAAAACCTTAACCTCATAATAACCTTAATCATTTTTAGAATTCAACTGAACTTATTGCAGGATGTATTATAAAGATTCTAGTTGCTCATTTACTTATGTTCAACAAACATATCTGCTAAATATATAGTATTAGTGGTACATCATTAAATTGATCACAAATGTGGTAACTGAAATTTAGTGATAATGAATATCATGATTAATTGCCCTTCAGTTAAACTGTATTTATATAGTGCCAAATCACAACAACAGGTGCTTTATATTTTAAGGTAAATAATAATAATATAGAGAAAACCAAGCAATTAGACAACCCCTTATGAGCAAGAACTTGGTGACAGTGGGAAGAAAAAAAACTCCCTTTTAACAGGAAGAAACCTCCGGCAGAACCAGGCTCATGGAAGGGTAGCTACCTGCCACGACCAGTTGTGGGTGAAGGGAGGGAGATGGGACAAAAGACATGCTGTGGAAGAGAGCCAGAGATTAATAATAACTAAGGATTAAAAGCAGAATGGTGTGTAAACACAAAAGAGATGAATGAAGAAAAAACACTCAGTGCATCATAGAAAACGCCCACCGGCCTGAGGATGGTTCAGGGTCACCTGATCCAGCCCTAACTATGAGCTTTATCAAAAAGGAAAGTTTTAAGCTTAATCTTAAAAATAGAGAGGGTGTCTGTCTCCCGAATCCGAACTGGGAGCTGGTTCCACAGAAAAGGGGCCTGAAAGCTGAAGGCTCTGTCTCCCATTCTACTTTTAAATAACCTAGGAACCACAAGTATAGCCAGCAGTCTGAGAGCAAAGGGCTCTATTGGGGTGATATGGCACGGTAAGGTCTTTAAGATAAGATGGGGCTGATTATTCAAGACCTTGTATGTGAGGAGATTCACACACTCAGACCTTATCAGCGGCATCACCAGAATAAATAGGAGGTTAAACCTAAAAGGGATTTTAAAAAGCTAAAAGTAAAACTTGTTTTACAACAAATTAGTGTTTAATCATAAAACGTATGGTCTAAATGTTTAACACTAATATGATGAAATAACCGTGTAAGGATTATTTTGCACTCATGAATATAATCAAAATTTAGTGCGAGTAGAGATTTCCTTGGTGTTTCAGTTTTGAGCACTTAGTTTGAAATACTGTGTTTATTATATTCCCTCAGTGTTTTCCACCTTTTTCTTTTATGTAACTTTTTCATTATGTTTAGGTTTGTTCTGTCTACATTTCCCTGTTTTTGTTCCCCACTTCCTGTTTTATCGCGGTACCATTTTGTCTCTTATGTCAGTACTCCTGACCTCAGAAAGAAAGAAAGAAAGAAAGAAAGAAAGAAAGAAAGAAAGAAGTCTTCAGCTTTCCGGCCCCTTTTCTGTGGAACCAGCTCCCAGTTTGGATTCAGGAGACAGACACGCTCTTTATTTTTAAGATTAGGCTTAAAACTTTCCTTTTTGCTCACACTTATAGTTATGGCAGGCCAGGTGATCCTGAACCCTACCTTAATTATGCTGCAATAGACCAAGGCTACTGGCGGGTTCCCATGATGCACTGTGTTTCTTTTTATTCACATCTTTTCACTCTGTTTATACACCACACTGCATTTAATCAATAGTTATTATTAATCTCTGGCTCTCTTCCACAGCATGTCTTTTGTCCTCTCTCTCTCCCTTCAGCCCCAACAGGTCACAGCTCCCTGAGCCTGGTTCTGCTGGAGGTTTCTTCCTGTTAAAAGGGAGTTTATCTTTCCCACTGTCACCAAGTGTTTGCTCATAAGGGGTCATTTTGACTGTAGGAGCTTTCTCTGTATGATTGTAGGGTCTTTACTTTTGACTATTTGTTGGGATTTTGCGCTATATAAAAAAATTTAATTCAACTTGAATTGTAAAGAATAAATTTAGTCCAAACTACATGCTGAAACCAGTACACAGGTTGGTTTCATACACAGCATTCACTCATTCATTCTACCAATGGGTAACAGCTAACTAAGAAAGCTCAAGTTTTAAAGGAGACAAATCTGTTGACAAGAAAGCTGCAACTACCCGCCTCAAACTGCTTGCAATCAGAATGTGTGCTTTTCCTGTGTAGGGAGGGCGCAATCAGCAGATCATTAGCTTGCTGTTGCGGAGCACTATAGTGCTGCTTACCCCAATTTTCATAAGCAGTATGGATTACAGAGCAAGGCTGACAGGTCTGACGCTTACAACACTGCAGTGACACTCTTTCATTGAAGTTACAAATTAGATCAGGAAAGGTCAGACCACCTTTTCTCTGCTGGTGAGAGATTACTTGCTAACAGATAATATCTTAGGTTAATATTAGGAGAAATCTTTCACTCTACTGAGGCAGTACAAAGAGACAGCATCTTGTAGCATTTATGGAAACAGAAACACTTGATATTAAATGAATTGTGCCACAAATTTGATGTTTTGCAACATCAGATATATTGCACAGCTGGTCATTTTGTTTTGTTTAAACAGAGTATAGTTTATTAATGAACCACAACGTTCTCATTTGTGGAGAACACCAAGCTAATTTATTCTTCTAAAACTGCTCTAATACTAATAAAAGCTACTTTCAACTGCTTTGTGGTTACAAGGTGTCACCTCAGCAGGTAGCTCAACATGTTAGATTCGACAGAGTTTTACACAAGAAGCCCTTCTTGACGCAACCCTGATGAGGATTTGTGTTTTGGGGTGGAATCAAACCAGCAACCTTTTACCACCACCATATCAACACTGAATCAAATTAACCCTACGTTGTATTTCAACTTCAAACATAAAAATAAAATAAAACATATAGGCAAGTTGCAGAACAAGGATATCAGAAAACAGAGAGCAGAAAATATGAAGGGCACTCTCAAATAACATGCAAATGTGTACATGGCAACAATCTGGCACCTATCATTACTGAATATTGTGAGGAGAATTTCTCAGCATAAAAGCAAAATTAAAGTTACCCTAATTTTCACCAGACAGAAGAATGCACTGTATCAACCCTCACACTAAGGCTTTATTAGATTATTGAAATTCACACTTGTTTCTTATATACCTTTATTTTTTTACAAAAATAAAAAAGCAACCAAGTCAAATATAGCTCTCACTGCTTGTTACAACCATGGACAACCACACTGGACACTGTGTGAAAGGTTTGACACACCACATTCTGGTGCCTTCAAGTGTATCCAGAAGGTTTTTGCCTCTCAGCAGACTTACAACAAAATAACCAAGTAGATATTATGGCTAAAATATTGCTGATGAATAGAGCACTGAAAATAATCACATTAGGCTATTTTTTTCTCATTAAAATACCTCCATCTGCATTGCTTACCCTTTGAAGCACACTGTTTGGAGCGGAGAACCTCCTGCAATCCCAAAGAACTTGTGACACTGTGTAAAATGTAAATGAAGCAGAATGTAATGATTTGCAGATCTCACATAGCCACAATTTATTTAAAATAGTTGATAGAAAACATATCCAGTGTTTGAAGGGAGCATATGTAGCGTTTGAAGAAAAAAAAGATTATTTTGAATTTGATGGCACAATGTAAAGTGTTGGATGCAGTGGTGTAAAGCACGGCATCACTGGACTCTAGAGCAGTGGAGACGTGTTCTCTGAAGTGACGAATCACGCTTCTCCGTCTGGCAATCCAATGGACAAGTCTGGGTTTGTCTGTTGCCAGGAGAACGGTACTAGTGTGAAAGAACCTGAATGACCTGCTCAGAGTCTACAGTAGAATACAGTATATTTCTAACTAGCTAGGCAGCTCATTCTCTTTCTCCTGACAATGCTTTGGTTACATTTTGGGGTCAATTTGAAAGAAAGGCAGATGTGAAATGTAAAAATGAGATCAGAGAAATGAGAAAGAGGGAAAAAAGAAAAAAATGAAGGGAAGGCAAAAAAAAAAAAAGAAAAAAAAAGGCAAAACTAAAAGCAGAGCATGTTTGCAGTCCAGTTGTATATCACGTGCATGTGTACAACAGTCTCACACAAATGCTCTAGGACCATTCCAGCAAACAGTTGTGTTCCAATGGAAACCATCTTTTACTGGGTACTGCTTTTGCTGCTTTCCCCTTTGCTTCACTGTGTCTGTTCTGCTGCGTGTCTGACCTCGACTATGCTGAGCTTCCATCTTATATACAGTGTGACTAAGCAGGTGTTGATCATTCCCTTGATTAGAAAGATGTGGCAGGAAGTAATAGCTTTACAAAATAAAAGCATGCAAAGGATACAATATAAAAACATGCAACTATAAAAACAAACTAATAAACACACAAAACATTAAAATAACTTCCTCCCCATGATGTGTGTGTGCACAAGAGGGTGAGTACCTATGTGTGCTCGTTTGTCATGAAATGTATTTGATAAAGAGGGCGAGAAGCCACAACAACGCCCCCCCCCAGAAGCAAGAGGCAGATGGAGAAAGATTCAGGAAACCTAGGTTGTCTGCAGCCCCCCAGGAGTACTGAAGACCCGAGACCACTCACTCCGATGGCAACTGCATTCCCAGAGCCAAAGAAGGAAAACAAGAGGCAATGGGCAGCCAAATCTACTGACCACCCCAGTGGGAGGCCAGCCCCAGCCAGCACAGTGTGGGTGAGGTTGGGATACAGCAACTAAACCAGGTAGATGAATCTTCACAAATCCTCTGCCAGAACCTCTGAACATGCATACAAGACCATATCGCATGCATACAGTTCTCAGCAGAGTTGCCTGTGCAGTCGGTGCATATTTTTGCAGCATCCTGTTTAGTGGATTATATGGAAAGTTTTTATTGTACAAGTTGTAAGTTGGGGCTTTTGAAGGTGTTTAAATATATTTTTGTTCTATTTTGAAACATACAGCAAATCTACTGGCTAATAAGTAGTGATAAAAGTTTGGTAGTTCTTGTTCACCACTGTCTTTGGCCTTTTGAAGAGTTTTTACATTTATTTGTGGTTTGTTTTTCCCAAAAAATTGTTATTTTTAGGCTGAACCATCATTTTAATGGTGGCAACTCTCCCATGAGTGATATCGGTAAAGTTTTCTAGCGTCTGAGATCATCCGCCACCATTTTTAGTAGGGGAATATGATTCAACCGTACCAAGTCTGATAGCCTGCTTGACAGGTGGGGTTTTTTCCCCTTGAGAAGTGTTCTTTACATTTTGCCATCATCCATAATAAGATATTTCTATCTGTCTCGCTATCCTACTCAAAGAAAACCCATATGGGAGTGCCGCTTCCTCCAAACTTCTGCTGCTGCCATTAATTTGTAGTTTTCTTGCGCGTGAGTGCACCCACACGTATACACACACACGCACAGACACACACACACACACACACAGCAAGGTGTCGAATTGGCGCTCCCAGGTAAAACTGCTAGACCTGAAAAATAAACTGACAATGAATTTTACTCGGTATTGCATTGGAAAGGAAATCTGTGGTATTGACCATACTGACAGGCACCGAAACAAAGGTCATTTTATCTACAATTTTAGTTCATTTATTTAGTTTTGTAAACATACAGTACTTATACAATTTCTGTTAATGTTTTTTCCATTTTTATTTATTTTAATTATTAAAAATATTTTTTACAATTTCAGTTTTTCGTTAATCCGTTCGTCATCGTTACCAATAATAACCCTGCCAGAGAGTGAGCTGCCTTGGTGTTGGGGGTAGTGGTAGCCACTACAAAGCAAAGACATCTGTTTGTTCACCGGTAAGAGGTCGCTGCTACATCGCTCAGTGCTGCTTTCTACCTCTCTCTGCGCAGTCCACACACAGATGGATTTGGTAGTGTTGATGTAGCTTGCTCATCGGCGAGACGTCAGGGCGACGTCCCTAATCTGTTTCTCCAGTGCTTTTTCTCTGTCTGCACGTTCCCACTAGGGAGGCATCAATTAGCCTGGACATCATTTTCCCACTGAAAAGATGGAGGATCGATGCTGCTTACCACTGCGTTAGCAACTGCACAAGCCACACACTGATCTTCCACTTATCTCATCCAAACTGTGGTCTACGGTATACTTTAAAACGCAGCATGTATTCCTATACTGTAGCATATACATGGTAATAATCTTTAAACATCAAGTAAACAAATAAAGAAATATAATATCTAAATACTTCTTCAGTTGCATGCTAAAATGTCACATTTTTAATCCAAGACAACAGTAAAAAAATAATCTAGGCAAATCTATAACCTATCTACATATAAAATATCCATATATGTGCACAGCAACACAATTAGGCTGAAACTTTAAAACACACTGAAGGTGGCAGAATGCCGACTATTTATAAAGGAGAATGTTATTGTTTAGTATTTTGATTTATTTGAAAATGCGCATTAATTCATGCATTTATGTTTCACAGCAAGATTGTGACTGACGAGGACAACGCAACGCATTTAACAAACAAAAATCCGTAAGAGCCAGCTGTACTGCAGATTACCTGCCAAGGGTAATCTGCTACTGTTATCAGACTGAAAAATGCTTGCATTCAGCTAGCATGTGATAAACATGTGACTGGCATACTCTTATTTGACTTCAAAATACATTTGTAAGTCATCACCAACAAACCACATAGACAAGCTCAAAATGAATGATATTAAGAGTTTACTACCTCACATTTTCCTGACATTTAAATAAAATTTAAATAATTAAATAAATGTTAACAAAAAAACATGGAGATGGAAGAGGACACAGGATATGGAGTTAGGCCCAGACTTATGTTTGTTTTGCAAAGGCATCTGCTGGTCCTTGCCTGGCCCACAGTCTCCACTCATGGATGTATTGGGACACTTGTACTGCAGCCACGATGAGAGCAATGAGAGCTGAGGCAGACCACCAACTGACACCTAAAGCTGACCAAATAAGATAAGCAGCAGGAAGTAACTGCTCTGTAAACAGGCTCACTTGCTCAGCCTGAACTAAACTGAGTGAATTTGGACTTTTAGGGAAGGGTGAAAGCAGACCACTGTAAAGGAAAGGGTTGATTCATAACACAAGAGCACAAGGAATGCAAGTTGACAAATGTCTGAAATGCATTTTCTTGCCAAACCTCTTGCTTAATTAATTTGTAAAAGCCAGAATCGTGATTCAGCCGTGTTAGAAATGACTGCAAGACCACTATTAAAATTCTACTCATCACTTCTAGTATCACAACAGTAAACTGGCACTTGCAAACATTGTGGAGCTGGGTCTGGCCATCTTGTGTGTGTTTAGCTCATTTCTGGATTATTTGGAGAACCTTCAGACAGGATACCGAGTCAGAGAATACTGAAGTTACAGCAATAAGAAAAAATACAGCTAATGTCATGCTGAATGCCTACAGCATGAGCTACAGGACACATTAAGAGAAACTGGACCAAATCTTTTTGATACTTTTAGGGTTCATAATGACCCATTTGCTTCCCCAAAAGCCCAAAACAATCACTTCTTGATGGCTTTACACATGTTCAAAAATAAGTAAATTTGCTTTCTCTAATAAAAAAGTTTATTTATTTTGTACAGACCATAGCTATAAGACTGCATGCAGTTTTTCCAAGAGTATTTCCAATAGCAAAATACAAACCACATGAGCACAGCTGGAAACTGCCTGCTTCCCTCAGTAACATGTTAACTCTAACACAGCTGCAGCTGCAGCAAGTGGCAGAGGGCCCACTAGCCTCTTGGTGGGTGTTTTCACAAAAATATTCCAAAGTCAACTTTTATATTATTATAACAAAGTTGATGTGACTGGGAAAGACAGCAACTCAGCCACAAAGTGGTAGGCCACGTAAAATCACAGAGCGGAGTCGCACAGTAAACAGACGTCACCGTCTGTCTGCAGTCAATCGCTACAGACCTCCAAACTTCATGTGGCCTTCAAATTAGCTCAACAATAGTGCGTAGAGAGCTTCATTGAATGGGTTCAGAGCGCTGGGTGCAGTGGTATGAAGCACGCCGCCACTGGACTCGAGAGCAGTGGAGACGTGTTCACTGGAGTGATGAATCACGCTTCTCCATCTGGCGATCTGATGGACAAGTCTGCGTTTAGCAGTTGCCAGTTGTCAGACTGCACTGTGCCAAGTGTAAAGCTTGGTGGAGGGGGGATTTTCAGGAGTTGGGCGTGACCACTTAGTCCCAGTGAAAGGAATTCTTATTGTTTCAGCATAAATAAATCAACAGCTTCACTTTCAAGCTCAGCTCCATCTTTACCACAAAAGATCAGGGTAGCGTCCACATCACTGCAGACGCAGCACCAATCCATCTGTCAATCTACTGCTCCCTTCTCCCGTCACTCAAGACAACAAGACTCCAAGATACTTAAACTCTTCCACCTGGGGCAGGAACCTGTCCCTGAACCAGAGAGGGTACTCTGCCCTTTTCCAGCTGGGAACCATGGCCTCAGACCTAGAGGTGCAAATTCTCATGCCAGCCTTTTCGCACTCGGCTGTGAACCGTTCCACTGCGAGCTGGAGGCCACCACCTGATGAAGCTGACAGGACCCCATCATCCACAAAAAGCAGTGATGAGATTGTCCCTTAGAGATAGGGTGACGAGTGCAGTCATTCAGGAGGGGCTCAGAGTAGAGCCGCTGCTCCTCCACATTGAAAGGAACCAGTTGAGGTGGTTCAGGCATTTGACTGGGGTGCCTCCTGGGAGCCTCTTGTTAGCACCTCGGTGTCCCCTCAGATGAGCAGGAGGAGGTGGCTGGGTAGAGAGAAATTATTGATTACCTTAAGCTAGCATTAGCTAACTTACAGTCAGCTTAAAGAGAAGTAGCTCGAAGACACCAAAGACCCTGGGTACCTTTTCTCTGACAGCCACTTTAACATGATGCGAAATTCACTTTACCTTATGCAGCTGACTCTCCATCTTCTGTATCTTCTGTTTTCAAATTGTTGGCTCCAGTCAAAGTTCACGCTCTTGTTATCAACAGACAATTAACAGCTGTCTGAAAATGTCCAGCTACGTACCTAATGCCTGCTAGGTAGAGAAAGAGCGCTGGTATAAGTGGAGGTATGCGACGTTGCCCCAACGTCTTGCTGATGAGCGAGCTATATCAATGCTACTGAATCCTTCTCACACAGAGAGCGGTAGCACACGGATGAAGCTTAGGTAAGCAACAATGCACCTCTTTAGTTAAGCACCAAGGTCGATGCGTCGTGGCTTAATGCAGTGACATCTTGCCAATGAGAAAGCACATATCTCTACGACATAGCAGCTGCCAGTGCCCACACAGCGCATATACATCAGCTGTGCTGTGCTGGATGGAACATGATTTACTGACCACATTCCACTGTAATGTGTCACAATTACAGAGGGGGCTGTCTGGACAGTTATTTTTGAGTGATGCTAACTCAAAGCAATCAAATAATAACAAAGGAAACAATGACACTATTTCACCAAAAGTGTGCCGAGTCTGCCTGTAGCCCAGTTCTTAGGTATCTGTTCTGAGGACAGAAGATTGGTACGCAGTCTGTGTAGCAAAGCACATTTTTGGAGAATTATTTTCTCTTTTGAAGAACAACAAGTTATCAAACTTGTAATAACTGTGTTTAAATTTGTTTCTCGGTGCAGCCGAGTGTCATCTAATGTTTGTTAAAGGTAGCTTGCTAACACTATCTGACTTATTTAATAGTTGCTACACAGACTGCTCATAGATCCTTACCACCGTCCCTTGAGGGCCCGAAAACATGTTTAATTTGTTCCAACTGAAAGTGAAAAGTCAACAGATTTGAGGGCTGCTTTCTCTTTTGCTGAAGTTGATCAGAGGTGGGAAGTGAAGAAGCACAAATACTTTGTTACTAAGTAAAATTTTAAGGTATCTGCACTTGACTATTTATTTTTCTGACAACTTCTTACTTTTACTCCCTACATTTTTGCACAAATATCTGTACTTTCTACTCCTTACATGTTCAAAGCAGGCTCATTATTTTAGGTTTAAGACATTTGAGGGAGGTATTTATTTCATATCACTGCCTGCCTTCAAACATCAAACTGATCTAAACTGAGGGAACAATAAAATGTAAAAGAGAAGCTTGTGCTTGTTGGGTCCAGGGCGCATGGCTGGATGTTTTGGCATGGCTGTTAGCCCTCTCGCTTCGGGGTTGTGGACTGGGTTGACTGGGGCCTCTTCGGGGGTGGGCTATGCTACATCTGGGGCCTCCCTCTTCCTTCTTCAGGGCTGGGAATGGAGTCGCCATTGGAATGCGTGGCCTCAGGTCCTCAGTACTTTTGGGGGCTACAGACACCCTAGGTCTCCTGAATATTTATCTGTCTGCCTCTGGCTTTTGGGGGCCATAGGTGCAGCTTCTCGCCCTTATTGTCAAATATGTTACATGAAAAACACACATACTAATACACTTATGCTCACACACATGCACTCAAAAACACAACAAGATCATTTGTATGTTTGTGCAGCTATTTTTGTTTCTTTTTTATATAATTTCCTCATAGATGCAGCAGTTGGTGACCCAATGAGTCTTGTGCTTTTGTGATTTGTCTTTTACCCCCCCCCCTTTTTGCATTTCCTCTCCTCCTTTGTCTTTATTCTCTCTCAGATACTAAAAAGATTAATAAAATAAAGAAAGAAAAGAAAAAGACTAACAAGAGGAGCCTGTAGAGAATTCAATTCAGTTCAGTTTTATTTATATTGCGCCAAATCACAACAGTCACCTCAAGGCACGTCATATTGAAAGGTAAAGACCATTCCTCTTTGCAAATTAAATGTGTTTGGCACAATAGAGCATTCAGATCATAATTCTGTTTGTTGAATCTGCCGGACAGAGCAGGAGTAAAAAAAAACAAAACAAAAAAGGGACACCTAATGTTTAGATGTACGCAGTTTAAAATTTCAGCACTCTAATGTGCAGCTGTCACCTTAGAAATAAATGCCAGCACTGAGAGTGCATTAAAGTTTTTATTTTATGGCTCTGTGCACTAAATCCCTGATAATGTCTGTGACGGGAGAAGGCAATACTCCGTAGGATTTTTTTGTGTAGACAAACCCCCTTTTATGTGAGTGTGCACAGAGCCTGAAGCAGAAAGTCTCGCTTAACAGAGAAAGTTAATAACTGCTGCTGTGATAACCACCGTCTATACCTGGGGTTTTAGGTTTTGCCGAGCCAGCAATCGCAAAGACAGCCTGGCTGTGTTGAACTTAGTTTGTAATATACCCCTCAGGTGTTTAAATCAGGTAAACTCCATGCAAATACTGTAATGAGAGCACTGACTGTGTTATCTGCAGAGTCAACCCTAAATAAAGGTTTTGTTTTTAACCCACATTGGATTAATCTGACCTTAAGGTTTGAATCCTGATTTTAAATATGATTTGTTTAAAAACATGGTTGTTTCTATAGGTGCCAGATTATTTTAAAACAGACATCTTTCCTCTAATGATTAGTAATGCTAATGTGCTTTTGAGTTGGTGGCGCCCCAACTTTGAAAGAGCCTTAGCGTCTGTGATTTGTTTTGAACGACTGCTGAAAATACATTTTTATGTTAGCTTTCCCCTAATCTTTTCTCCTTCAACTTGAGACATATTTTGCAGTTATTTGTGTGTACAGAAGTGTGTGTGTTGGAATGAATGTTTGTCCATAAGGTTGACTATGCGTCTAAATGTTTATAACACATATCTGTGGCTTTTTATTCAAACTGTGAAGCACTTTGTAACCCTGTGTTTTGAAAAGTGCTTTACAAATAAAGTTATTATTGTTATTAGGTTGTTTTCTCATTATTATACTTATCTTGCACAGGTGAAGAAAATTACATAAACACACTACAAAGTATAAATTATAACCGCTGTATAACTTAAGCTGCTGTTCTGAAGTGTTGGAACAGTATTTTACCACAGTGTGGGTCATTGCTGGTGATGGCAATAAACCTGCAGATTTTCCTATTTCTCATTCTAAAGGCTTTGAGATGGGAGGTGAAACGCCTTCAAGAAACTTAAAGAAGTTCACTCGTCTTACAAGCTTTAGACACTACTATGACCTGGATGACAGACATATTGTCTTGCACTTTGGGAGGAACATCCTTTGTTAGTATAACAGACAATTCCTGTTTACATTTTAAGGAAACCAGTTTGCATGTTTTTTCTTAGTGAGATTAACTCATTTGAATTTACAGTGCAGACTGCTTGTAAATGAGGAGAGGATGCTAAGGGTGTAGTAAACATGGCCCTGTCCCAACTTTTTTGAGATATGCTGCTGCCATCAAATTCTAAATGAGCTAATATTTTATATATATCCCCACTGCCAGTACTGCTGAAACCAATGAGCTCATTGCCACAGCAATCCTAGAAGCACTTCAAGAATGCAAGTAGAGAAAGAATGCGTGGAGAAGAATGCTGGAAGCCAAAATCACAGAATCCCTGAAGGGTACCAGTTGGTTAACTGAGGTGCTAAAGGGCATTATGAGAGACAGGCCCTGGCTGAAAAAGAGGTACAACAAGATTTCTCTAACTGAGGTTCTAGAAACTGATAACAAGGGCTAATAGCTCTGGCAACTAGGCTGAAGAGATATACCAGAGAAGTAGAAGCCAAGAGAACAAATCGTCTTTTCTCCAAAAGGTGTACTCCAGCTACAAGGGAACAATAATACAAAGGCAGATCCACCCAGAGCAGAGACAATACTGCAAAAACATCTGGGAGAAAGAGGTGCCACAATAAAAAAAATATCAAGTGGCAGATGGACCTAAGACCAGAGCACAGCAACCTCCCAGAACAAGAACCAGTCAATATCACAAAGTCTCCAGAATGAAGAGATGGACACCACCAGGACCTGACATGATACTCGCCTTCTGGCTGATGAAGCTAATGGTACTCCATGAATGCAAGGCAGCACAAAAACGATTCAAGGATTCTTCATTGTCATTTGCATGCACTGGAACAAAATTATGTCCTCAAGTCCAAGTGTTGCCCATCGAATAGTTATGACATTCAAGTAATTTAAATAAGATTAAATATAAATATAAGTAACAATAATATAAAGGAAAATATATACATATATACATGTATGCATACCTTCATAAAACACACAATATATACCCCTGTGTGTGTTTACATACACACGCACACACATAAAAATGTGTACTATTAAATACTAATGAATAGTAAAAATAAATATGCAATTAAGAGTTTAGGATGTGTAGTGATGGTAGAGACCTGTGGTGCCACAGCAGTGACTTGTGCAAATGACAGCAGCAATAAGTGTGTGAAGCAGCAGCATGACTGTTCTTGCAAAACTCTGCATACAGTAGTATGCAGAGTTTTGCAAGAACAGTCCAGCTACACAGAGTTCAGCAGTCTTACAGCTTCAGTGAAGAAGCTGTTCCTCAGTCTGGTGGTCCTGCTTTTGATCCTCCTCAGCCTCCTGCCTGAGGGGAGGGGAACAGAAAGTGTGTGTGCTGGGTGTGTGGGGTCCTTCAGAATGCAGATGGCCCTTTTCCTGCATCTGGAGGTGTAAATGTCTGTGGTGGTGGAGACGCTGACTCCAACAGTCCTCTGTGCAGCCTTTACTACCCTCTGCAGAACTTTCTTCTCTGCCGCAGAGCAGCTTCGATGCCACGCAGTGATGCAGGCGCACAAGACGCTCTCCACCACACATCGGCTGATGCTAACAGCAGCCTGGCTAACACAGGGCAGAACCAGCCCTAATCATGAAGGATCCCTGCAATGGTATGACACCATCAAACTACCAGCTAAATACCTGCTTCTCCTCTCAGGCATCATAGCAACTAAACAAAGTAGACACATGAGTCAGTGCACGAGCACAACTCAGAAGGGAACTGGAAAGAACACCAGAAGCTCGATGCCCCAGTTACTGGTTGATCGAGCGGTACAGCCCGCCTCTAAGACCAGGTGACCAGCCTGAGCACTGCCTGGACACATGGACACTGGAGTGTAACCCTAACACTAACCCTGTGCCACATATGGATTAGAAGACGCCCAGTCCCAAGGGGAGATACCACTAAAGGTGGTTGAGAGCAACAGGGTTAAGGTTACATGGGACTTTGAGTTCCAGACAGTCAAGCATCTGCTGGCCGACCAAACAGACATAATGGTAGTTGACAAGGAGCAGAAGACACCAGTTGTGATAGATGTGGCAATCCCAGTGAACAGCAGCATCAGGAAGAAGGAGCACAAGAAAAATAGACAAGTACCAGGGGCTGAAGGAACAACTATGGCAGATGTGAAAGGTAAAGTCCAAAGCGGTCCCAGTGGTAATAGGTGTGTTAGGAGCTGTGTCCCCCATACAGGAGACTGATGCCAGCAGATTCCAGGGAAAACATCAGAGGTCTCTGTCCAGAAAAGTGCAGTCATAGAAACAGTTAAGATACTGAGCAGAACCCTCAAACTCCCAGGCCTCTGGTAAAGGACCAGAACTTGAGGAACACACCCATACTACTCCCAGGGGTGGTAAGATCTCCATTTCAACTTAGTGCCATTCGTTAGTGTATACACATTCCAATATATGCTTCCAAAAAATAGTGATACATTACAGTTACTTCCCATTTTTATGAGAAATTCTTTAACAGTGTAAACTTAACCCAATTCAGCCCAGAGAATCAGTGATAGCAACTTCACATCCAGTATCGATGTGCAATCATATTACATCCAGGTGGAAATACTTGCATAAAGTGACAGTGCAACTACATCATTCTCCTTGAGCTGCATTTAGATTCACTCTATATGTGGATTTAGAAGCCATCAAGTCAGCAAAAAAAAAACCTTCTTAGCACACTGAAACAATATTCAATGCCTTTGACACCACAAAATATGAAGAAGAAAGATAACTGAAAAATGAACTAATGGAATGAAAACTGTAAAATATTCTCAAAATGTTCTCTTTACTGCACATACTGTATATTAATGTGGTAAGTACTGCATACAAATATCTTAAACTGCACAAGACCACCAGTCTCTTCTCAAGCAATCACTTTGTCAATTGATCTAACGACTCTAACAACAGGTAAATATTTTGTCTACAGACAGAAAAGTAATTATTCTCACAAAAAAGAAATGCCAGATGTCTGAAGATGATGATTTAACTATTTTCTGAGATTCTAAAGTGCAAATTAATGACCACGTAACAGTAATATGATAAATACAGTAGTGTAATTCTGAAGTACGGTCCTTGAGATAAGCAATGCAAAAGCAACTTCTCTTCATAGGTTTTTAGAATTGTGCCAAAAAGTGATTTCTTGTATTTGCCGCCCAAAAAAAAAAGTGATTGCCAGTAATTAAACTGTAAATGACTTTCAGCCATTCATTTTCTTCTGCTAATCCAATTCAGGGTCACAGGGGCCTGGAGCCTATTCCAGCTGCCATAGGGCAAGAGGCAGGTCGCCAGCCTCTGGCAGGGCTAATGACAGACAACCATTCACATGCACAGTCACACCTATGGGCAGTTTAGAATCACTAATTGACATAACTCCATCAACTGCACGATTTGGAACTTTGGAAGGAGTCCATGCAAACACAGGAAGAACGTGCAAACTCCACACAGAAAAGCCGTGCAAAGATGGTGGCTTTGAACGCAGGACTGCTGAGGCAGCAGTGCAAACCACCTCACCACCGTGCTGCTTTATAAATGACTTAATAGGCTATAATCTGTCAAATATATCTCTCATGAATAATATCAAGTCAAAATTTCCTGTCACAACGTTCAGTTTCTGCTAAAGCACCTTTAATACATCCTTTATTTATCCAGGTAAAAAGTGTCACTAAATAAATAAAATCAATAAAAAATAAAATCAATAAAATGTCTTTTTCTCTCTGGCCGAGACGGGCAGCAGAGATTGCAACAAATAACACTTCTAGAAAGATATTTTTAGTGGCCAAAAAGCACTGGGTTGATTATGATGTAGGTACAATGTGGAGTCGTAAAGATACTTGGAAAAAAAAGGTAATTTCTTTATTTTATATATGACCGCTTTGTAAATCCTGTTGACTACGGTGTATTTATTAAAAATAAGCAAACAGACATAAAACACACTCTTTGGAAACGTTGGTAAACAATTCTTGGCAAACAATCTATTCTGGGCACAACACTGAAAAACGACATTAATATCATAAGAAAATAATCTATCTCAAAAAATAATTTGAAGAAAGTTACTGATTTGGCGGCTGAATAATAGTATGATGCCTAAAGCTCGCAGGAGACATTATGACGGAGTCCGGGTGTCTCTTAATGAGTTGTGAGGTTGACTCTTGTAAGGAATCTGATCGCCCATTGTGGGAATGTGATATTCTTAAAGGACTAACCAGCTGTGAGTAAAAACAGCTCCAACTCCCCGGGACGCACCTGCAGTCTGAGATGCACAATCCCCGGAGAATCCAGCTGTTGCCCTGCGTGTAAACACGTCTGGACCGCAACATGCATTAAAAGCTCCGCTGTCGTGTGACAGGTTTGCAAAGACAGCTCGTCGTTTCTGTTGCATGCGGTCCAAAGTGCTGAGAGAACGTCAGGAAAAAGACGATTGCAATTTAGTTAATATACCCGCCTTTACTCTGTAACATTACCTCAACTGCTCACTGCGAATGAAGAAACGGGTTATAAATATAAATGGGAGATATTACAATCCGACGCACACACAAAAAAGCACTCAGCAGGCGTAATTTACTAATTATTTTAACTTTAATATTTATAGTTCCCATTGCCAGCTACCGCCTTCCGAGGTGCGTGTTCCCAGAAACGATCGCACGAAATTGCGGGTTTAGAAGGAATAAAGTTACAATTATGCAATAAATAAACACTTTCTCGCCACTTCCTTGACAGCCGAACTAATGAGCGGCTTCGCTGCTCTTGAATGGCATGCGAATCAACTTTAATGCGCTATGTCATCTCGATAATCATAATAATAAACTTGAAATTCTATTTTTTTAAAATGGCGTCTGGCACGACGTTCCCCGTGAAAATATCACGCATCACCCTACCTGAACTGCCGACACCAAATGAAAGCTTTTATAAACGAATTGTAAGATGAGACTACATGCGAAATAACAAGCACAAGTACACGGGTAATTTTCAAATAATATCATACCAGTAATCATAAATGAAATGTGTCAAAACATTTCTTTTTCATACAAACATTCCCGAAAGCAGCGGCCTTGGCTAAGGACGGGTAGTCCAAACACAACACAGCAAAGATGGACACAGAAGCAACAGGCGACACAAGTCTCCTCACCTGCAGTCAGTCATCCAGATCCTGCTGAAGTGGAAAGCTTCTAATGGCACGAAGCTGGTCAGAGGCTGAGCGCGCAGCCTGCCTGCTGCGCTATCCGCTCACTCATGTACAAGTCGCAGTGTGAATTCGCATCTTTTACCTTTCAGTGTAAAACACTGCACAGGAATGAATGGGGTAAAAGGGAGGGGCTCGCTGTGTGAAGTTACAGGGTAACAAAGGCGACCCCACTACCGGTCTCACCTTTCAGTGTAAAATGGTGATGACCAGGCACTTATATCATACGAGACAGATTTGTTTCTTTCTTCATTAGCATATTTTATTTATTATTTTATCCTCCAAAACTCAGATTTATTAGTGCAGACTGATATATTCCATGTTTCTGCTGTCTGTACCGTGCATACAGTCCACTGTAATGAGACTTATGACTAATGAGGTTCTCTAAGCATT
>VUQJ01038219.1:41770-53617 GCA_015108635.1 Andinoacara biseriatus | reverse complement strand
TTGTCATCTCCTGGTAAAACTAACAAAAACTGAAAATGTACCTAATACAGATACACAAAAACATACTAATATACTAAACAATGTTCTACACAATTTGAATATCAGAACAAAAAAAACAAAACAAAACACAAGAACTGAGTGAACTGAATTAATTTTTGACCTTAATAAATTCTTTTCATACAAATCCAGAATAAATTTTTCAAAACTGGAATAAATTACATTAAAAACATTTCATAAGAACAACCAGGAGCAATACTGATGAATTCTGTAAATATTTCATGCCTGGATGTGATCTGATCATTGAGAGAAATCCACGGTCACTCCCAGCATGTCATCAGATGCTGCTGAGACACAGTGAGGCATTGGTGCCACCAAATCCAAATGAATTTGTGAGGGCAACCCGTCGGCCCCGAGCCTGCCATCGTTGCGCTGTGCAGGGAACATAATTCAAGTCAAACCCTGGTTCTGTGCGGTCCAGGTTGAGGGTGGGGGGCAGGATGCTGTGGTAGCAGGCCAGAGCGGTGAACGCTGCCTCCAGAGCCCCAGCGGCCCCTAGTAGATGTCCTGTGGCCCCCTTGGTAGACGAAACAGCCAGGACATTAGCACTTTGGTGGAAGAGTCTCTTGATGGCTGCATTTTCTGCTGCGTCACCCAAAGGTGTAGATGTGGCGTGAGCATTTATATATGAGACATCAGATGGAGAGATGCCTGCATCTTTTAAGGCCGCAGACATGCACCTGTAGAGATGGTAAGAAAAAGAAAGTTTAGGGGTGCTGAAAGGTAACTTGTGTCTTACTTGTGTTTTTGCTACCAAATGCATATTACTGAGATAATAACACCATTAAAACAAAGACCAAGGAGTCAAGAAATGAATGGGTACATGTAGAGGATGACAAGTCAAATCAGATTTTAGATCATTTTGTTGAGGGGGTTTGTCACAGAGTCCTCTTTAAAAGAAACAATATTCTCAAACAAAACAAAAAACAAACAAACAAAAACGAGACTGTTAGACCGAAATCTGCAATAATGAAGCGTTGACACTAAATGAAAGCACCCAAGTGTACTGGTCTTAGCTGCCTGACAGGCAGCAATGCTTTGAATACTTCCAGGCAATAAACAACAATTATCACTAAGACAAAGAAGCTGAGCTAAGGGAATATGGAAAACTGCAATCATTTAAATACCACGGGACTGAGAGACAACTCCAGGCTTGTTTTTTTTAAAGTCACCGAGGGCATTTTAATATTAGTTCATGGGATAATAATTAAATGTTTACTCGTCTTCAACATTTCAGCCTAGTAAACACCCTTACCACCAAGCACAAAGCAAAAATTTCCTGTATAACTAATTAGGCCAGTAAAATTACGATAGCTAGCTAAAAAATATGGAAAGCCACTCCGATCAAGCAGTATCCTTCTCACTCCCTCCACCCATCCTTTAAGATACTGCCACCTGTTGGATGCAATAAAATGTCAGGAGTCTGAAAGAAAAAAACTAGTCATCTTTTTCTGCATTTCTTCCCACTGATGTAAAAAAACAAAAAACAGGCAATGTGCTTTGCACTATTAGACCTCGTCAAAGTAAAATCTTAAGAAATCAATTTTTTTTTTAAATTTATGGCATTTTTGTTATTTATTTTACATATCATCCAGTGTTAAAACCCTGAAATGAGTCACCTGAATGCCCCATCACCATCCACAGTAGGAGCAGTTATGTGTGTGGCATCCCCTGAGAGCCCATAACCCAGGACCTCTGCATAGAGCCGGGCTCCTCTCCTCACTGCGTGGTCCAGGTCCTCCAGCAGGAGCACAGCTGCTCCCTCTCCCATCACAAAGCCCTCTCTTTCTGGATGAAAGGGCCTTGATGCCAGTGTAGGGTTGTCATTCCATTTGGTGGAGAGGGCACGGGCCCTTGCGAAGCCAGCTAATGAAAGAGGCCCCACACAGGATTCTGTACCACCAGTAACCATAGCATCTGCATCCCCATGGGCGATGAACCTGGCTGCATCCCCTATAGCATGTGCACCTGTGGTGCAAGCTGTGGACACAGCATGATTGGGACCCTTTAGCTTATGTTTGATGCTTATGTGTCCAGCAGCCATGTTGACAAGAATCCGTGGCACAAAGAATGGACTCACTTTGTTGTAGCCCTTTTCTTGGAAGAGGGAGGAGGTACGAGCAATCTCATCCAGTGACACCATGCCCATGCCAACAGCCACCCCAGTTCTGATCTGCTCCTCTGGACTTTTGGGACTCCACCCTGAGTCCTCCAGAGCCAGCTGAGCTGCTCCAAGGGCCATTACAGTTGCTGGTGACATGCTACTGACCTCCCTATGAGAAACAAATGTTTCCTCCTTAAACTGACCCTCTTCATTTCCTCTGGGTACCAGAGCTGCCACTTTACAGGGTAGAGTCCTGTACTCTTCTGAGTCTAGAGAAACTATGCCACTCAGACCTTTGATCAGGCGGTCCCAGGGCAGAGCAGTGCCTGTGCCCAGAGGACACACTAACCCTATACCTGTGATAACTACCCTCCTTCTTTGTTGCCGTCCAGAGCTGTGGTGCCTGGAGTCTTGATTAGGACAAACACCGGCATTCCTGTGAAGAAGAGTCCTTATGTTCTGTGGTCTCAGATGTAGTTTATTCCAACAAAACAGGGGGAAAGCAGACATCCTGAAATCTTCCTGACAGAACAATTTTCCTGTAAATACCTGAAGGCAAAAGAGAAATTTCATTTAGACAAAACAGTATATAAACTTGTAACTTACAGCACATAAACACACACCAGAGTTAGTCCTTACCGGTGATGTACGTGTCCATGCCTTCCTTGTATGTGTCTCCAGCTATATTTAGGTAGTATTAGTGAACGCCAGATCCCTTTAAATATTCAACAAAAAAATTAAACAACTCAATACCACAGGAAGAAAACATATAAAAGGGCTTAAGCATAATTATGGTAAAAAACAAACAAACAAACAAACAATTATTCAAAGTCTTTCAGAAGCGTCGAAGATTTATTCAGGCGTTGATCGGACAGCTTCATCTAGGACCCCCAAAAAACAGCTGCTGAGCGTTAGCTATTTGAAAACTCAGAGGACTTTTGCAATTTTTACAAAAAATATATCAACATGGCTGTTTCACCAGCGGTCACAACACTGTGCGAGAATCCAAACGAAGTCTTCTTAGATGTTACAAAGTTATTACTTACATACGCGGACAACATTTTAAGGTAAGGCTGTGGACGCAATAACCTGCCGTGCTGCGGTCGTATAGATATTTTTTAACATACAGAACAACATAAACAAGCAATACATATTATTAAGTAATCAACAAACCGCTAGGAAACTCATCTGGCTGTACTCAAGCCTCGATATGTTGTTTTTAAGAAAAATAATGTCCTCTTGCATTTATGTCACGCGCCAACTCCTCGAAAATCCTAGCATAATTGCTGAAATGAGTACGAAGATGGTTTACTTTAGACGCTATGGTAACTTATGCTTAGAGATTAGAGCGCAACAGGCATGAAATCACCTGCTACTGACTGACCAATTCTCTAGAAAATAGCGTCACCATTCCCGGAAGATCCCTCGGACCTCTGCTGGGAGAGCAGGAAGGTGTAGAGTTTTCAGTAGGTCAAAAGTTTGTTTCCCCGATGAGCAGCAGTAATAAATTCTGTGACGCAACTTTATCCCTATATTTTTCTATTGGCAGCAAACGATTTTAAAACATTTTCATAGGTCTTAATATATTATCGTAAAATAGGACACCTACACTGACTGTATGTGAAAATCAAATTTACACATACTAGACGAAGCCTGTGTTTGAACTCTGTTTTTATATTTAAACTTTACTCTTAAACCCTTAAACAGCACCGAGTCCGCAGCTGAGAGAATTGAAACTAAAACTGTCGGAAGCAGGTGTTAAGAATTTCGGCCGGAAGTGCCACTTACAGCATGTTTTTAGTCCAATATAGATTTGCTTGTGGAATATGTTTTTTTCTTTTTTTAAAAATATGAGCAGCTGGTTAAGCCGTACCTTACGAAAACCACTGAATGAAGCGCAAACTGTGTGTCGCATTGTCACAGGAATGTGCTTGTATTCATTTAGTGTTTTATTTCTAAAATGTTTTTATACATGAGTCTATTCTGCTGCTTAGTCTCTTTTACACTGCTGGAACTGCAGCTAGTAGAACACAACAATAACACCCAATCAATCAATCAAATTAATTTTACTTTAATCTACCAACAAACTAAAGCAATTCCCACGTCTCCTTTATCAGGCTGTGGCACAGGAAACCTTAATGTTTAAATTGATCCAGTTTAAAGTTTCAGAGCTTTGACCTCATATCGAGTCAAATAGAGAAGTCATTAGCAGGACTCTGGAGAACTTGCTGTTGACTTCTCTATTTGAGTCAGGTGTGTTGGATCAGGGACACATCTAAAACCTGCAGGACAGGGGCTCTCGAGGCCTGGACTTGAGCAGCCCTGGTGTATGCAGTTGTATTTCTCAGTTATAATTAGAGCGCCATCTGGAAACACCAGAACTTCTGTTTTACTCGGATTAGATTATCTACTGATATTTTTGTTTTTGTTTTACCACTTATAATATTTGCTCAGTTGTATTACTGTGAAATATAAATATCATTCAGAAACTGTGACTTGTCTTTTGCAATGTGAAGGGCTTTTGTGGTAGAAGTATAGGACTTCACAGGACTGCTTTAATGTATTTTTATTTTTTTCATGCTTTAACCAAGCAGTACTCAGATATTTTTTGAAGTATCTGTTCCAAATTACATGCTCTGTTTCACTTTTATGGTAAAATAGGTCAGTGAAAATTTCATGCTTTTATCTTTTAATAGTTTGTGAGATATTCATGTTCAAACATTGCCTCAGATTTCAAAGTGAGAAAAAACATGCTGAAAATGGATCAATGGACCATTTTTCAAATGTATCTGGAAAAGTATTAAATTAAATTTTGCAGCAATCCTAATATATGTCCAAACTTTGGACCATGAAATTTTTAGGCAAAAGCAGAAGGCCTATTGTGATTTGAGATTAAATGACACACATACTTTATGTTGTCTGCTTAGCTGTGATACAAAAAGAGTGGAATCAAAGCACATTATGTCTGCTGGATGATACTGAACAAGTTAAATTACAACACTGACAAATCTGTCATTAGCTAATATCCGTATTCCTCAGATGGTTACTGTTATGTCATCTCTAACAGGTATCCCAATGAGGAGAAATACAGATCAATACGCATTGGGAATCCCACTTTCTCCACAAAGCTGTTGCCTGTCAAAGGTGCTGTGGAATGTCTCTTTGAGATGGGATTCGAGGAGGTAATTTTTAAGATAATATTGTATCAGATGGCTTATATTATAGAGTCAAGCTTTTTGCCTACCAATCTTATTTGCTTAACTGCGTAAACTACCTCTTGCCAGGCTGAGACTCACTTAGTCTTCCCCAAGTCAGCATCAGTGGAACAGCTGAAACTCGTCAGGGAATCTATTGCCACAGAGAGGGATCAGAGGCTACGTGGGGAAAGTCCTGTTCAACCAGCTGCTCAGCCTGCTTCAGCTTCAGCTGCAGGGAACTCTGCTGCTATGTCCGACCTGCCTGTAGAATTACCATCACAGCAGCCACCGTCCCTGGTAGGGACATTCTCATTGATAAATTAGATAAAGATAAAGTAGATAAAGAAACCCACATTAATGCGGGTCATGCTACCTCTGCGCACCGTTTACACTCTCCACCTTCTTGGAGAGATTCATGAAAAATAAAGAATGCAACACAGAAATTAGCCTCCTGTATTTCTGAACAACATTTACTTCCTTGAATGACATCATTTGAGATCTGTTCATTTGCCTCTGTCAGGAGAGCAGCATGAGCTTCTTTGTGACTCTTCAGACAAACTTCCAACATGTGCTGGTGTATGAAAACCCTGAGCTACAGCAGAAAGCCCGGAGTGCCATCCCTCACCAGGAGCTGTACTTTGCTTCTCAACAGAAGCTGAAGGAGGCAAAGGAGTCTGACCCAGGTAAGATCATTTTCATAAATACAATTTTGTGTGTGTGTGCATAAACATATGTACATTGTAGGGTTAAGTTTTTGACTTGCTGTCCTGTTTGTAGAATGTAAACTTGGAGTAGAAGACTTCTTGGTGCTGGAATTGCTCAGGTGGTTCAAAAATGACTTCTTCACCTGGGTGGACTGTTTGCCCTGCAGTAGCTGTGGAGGACCAACCCGGCACGCCCCTACCTTCAGTCCCAGCGCAGATGACCTCCGCTGGGGAGGGCAGCGTGTGGAAAACCACTATTGCCAGAGCTGCCAGGCTTCCACCAGATTTCCCAGGTGTGTGGGTTTGGGGTCGGGTGGGGGGTTAGAAATTGCATATAAAACATACACGATAAAGTTTAATGAAACAGTTCAGCACTGAGTTAAGCAAAACGTGTTAGAAGTGGAATCAGTCTGCAGAGGTTTATACTTGTCTGTGTTATCGCTGTATGAAACAAACACAAAAAACTTGTTGTGAACACCAGGTATAACCATCCTGAGAAGCTGTTGGAAACCAGGAGGGGGCGCTGTGGGGAATGGGCCAACTGTTTTACCCTGTGTTGTAGGGCCATGGGCCTTGAGGCCAGATACATCTGGGACAGCACAGGTATGTACAGCGTTAGCCAATCAAGCCCTTACATCACTTATTCTGGTCCTCTGCTCAAAGAGGAAAGATGGCAGTTTACTGATGCTACCCTGTCACAGAGTAGCATTGAGGTTCAGCGTATATGTCGGCAGGACTGCTTTATACGTGCTTGATACAAAATGTCATCAAATCTCTTAAAATTCCTGCTTGAACTGTTATCAGATGTATTTGTGTATATGCATGTATGAAGCCTGAATGAAATGAGTCACGTTCTTGTGTTGTTTCAGACCATGTGTGGACAGAGGTTTACTCCGTCTCTCAGCGCCGCTGGCTGCACTGTGACCCATGCGAGAACGTCTGTGATAAGCCGCTGCTGTATGAGGTCGGCTGGGGTAAAAAAATCGCCTACGTTCTGGCTTTCTCCAAGGACCAGGTATGAGAAATGGACACATGCTTCTACTGTTATCACATGTACTATCAGTTGATTTCAGATGTATGGAGGGAACACAGATGCTTTAGGTTGTTTATTTATCCTAAAGAACTCGATATGAGGTCAAAACAGCATTCTTTTTCCATTTTATTAGTTATGTGTTCATTTTCATTTCTTATCAGTGTAGGTTTGAAATTTTCTTCTAGTTGTATTTGAAAAGTAGGTGTTTGTGTGTTTACTGGTGTTTTCGATGATTCCCCTCCAAAGTCAAAGTGTAATTACTTAAGTGTATAAATGTGATTATATTTCTAGCTTTCAGGTTAATAACGGTGTAAAAATACTGTTTTGCAGTGTGATAAGCCCTCACCATCTCAGGGAGATGGCTGGTTAACAGTCGATTGTAAATTTGAATGTTAGAATGTGTGACTTTGTGCTGCAGGTGGTTGATGTAACATGGAGGTACTCCTGCAATCATCCAGAGGTTTTGTCAAGAAGAACCAGGGTTCAGGAGGCCTGGCTGCTGCACACCATTAATAACGTCACTACGACGGTAAGACTAACCCATTTAACGCTGCATGTGAAACTGCTGTGGTGGCTCCCGGTTAAACCCCACTCCTTCTGTTTTTACCCTGAAAAGAGGCAGCAGTTCCTGAGTCCAGAAAGGAAGAAGGAACTGACCGAGCGGCTGCTTGTTGAGTTGGTGGAATTCATCTCCCCGAAGAAACCAAAGCCAGGAGAGCTAGGTGGGCGCAGCTCTGGCTCTCTGGCCTGGAGAATAGCTCGTGGGGAAACAGGAGAAAGCGATGACAAAGCCTCCACACAGGTATCATACAACATGATGTGGCCACCCACATTTCTGTTTCAGCAGCCATTTAAACAGGTTTCATCCCATCAGCAACACGATCATGTCAGAAACTCCAATAATATGAGTCCAAGAATGTCAGGCTTCAAACAATATTTTAAGTGGAAGCCGTTTCAGGATAAATGCAGGCTAAAGGAGCAAATGGGATAAAATGTATTGACATGCTGCAGTGGTAGATAAAACATGTGGGGAGTGAAAAGAGATGAGTGCTCACAGTGTATCACATTAAGAGTCTGAACCTATAACAGCATAACTTGGAGGGTCACCTGGTACAGATCAATGATAAAACTAGTTTCTTACAACATTCCTGTAACTTTGAGCCGGAGTTCTTTTAGTTATAACCTTACAGTCACCAAGTACTTTGTAAGAAAACAAAAATAAAATATCCTTTTTGTAAGCTAATAAATTGCAGGCTCACGCTAAAAATAAAAATCAATGACTGACATCCTCCGTGGTATAAAAGCAAAACCAAAAAAATATGGTGGAAAAGGGTGATCACAGCCATAGTCTTTGGAGGTGTAAGTCTGAACGGTCACCGGAGTTGCAGGCAATATCAGCAGGGCAAAATGTCCTGTTTCTTCTGCTTGTAGTACGACAACATGTACTATTGTTTCTCCCACCAGTTTTACTTTCCAGTGTCACCACTGACTCCTTGTGGTGGCACTTTCTGATGAATAAACTCGGGGAATGTGACGTGAACCAGCTTGCAACAAAAAAAACAAACTTTCTGGGGCAAAATGACATTCACTGACCTACTTGATTTGACATATTATTAAAAGCGAATAACAATAATAACAGAAATTGACGCAGCAGTACAGTAAATGAATACCTGTTTGTTTTGTTTTGTAACATATTGTTTTAATGCAATTTGCTGTCAGTTGTTGTGGATGTTCATTGTTTGGTAAAAAAAAATATTCTTGTGTTTTCTGATTTTTATATATATATATATATATATATATTTATATATATATATATTTGTTCTGTATATCATAGCTCAATAGTTTAATATCTGGATATATATTTTACTGAAGAAGAGTGCATTTGTTTGCTTTTCAGGCTGTAGATTTTGTGTTTACTCCAACTGAGAAAGAAAAGGCTGACAGGATACTCCACATACGCTACAGTGCCTCCAAAGACCAGTACTGCCGAGTGTCCAACGGCTCTGAAATGATCCAGAACTGGTCTCAGTGTGTGTGGAGGAAGGAGTCCATTTTCAAGAAGGTGGAAAATGATTGGCAGATGGTATGTTGTTGTTGTTGTTGTTTTTTCTTTGCAGTAATTTAGCAGTGTCTTTATTTTCTGTCTTTGATTATAAATGTCCAGCAAAAAACACAACTTCCTCTGTATATGTATAATTTTCAAGCTCTGAGTAAACAAAAGCTTGACTCATTTTCCAAATCTGTCTGTATAAGAGCTTTTTTTTTTATTGCTCAAACCTTGATTTTATATTTAAATTCTTTTCAGTGTTTCTTAAAGTGCATTCTATTGGTTTTATTTTAAACCCAAAAAACAATTCAAATTTGTCATTTTAAGCTAAGAAGGGTAGGCTTTCACTTTTAAAGAGCACTGCAGTAGAATGGATTACGCTATCAAAAATTAACAATGTCAGCCAGAATTAATAAAACTACTAAATCATAGTTTCATCTGATTATGAGGTTAGAAAATGCAATAGCAACAGGTGGGAAAATGTCTCTGTAATGCAAGATAAAGTACATTGATGGAAAGTAGTAGAAAATCTGTATGTACACAGAATGGGCCTGATTGTATTTCTTTCTTTAGGTGTATTTGGCTCGAACAGAAGGCTCTTCTACAGGAAGAATCAGCTGGAAGTTTGACTTTGCTCAAGCAGGACTGAAGATACAGTCTGTCTCTATCATGGCCAGTAGCCAGACCTTCCACTCTGGGAAAGCCTGCTGGCACTTGCAGTCAGGCGAGTTTACTACAGACTTTTCTGGAGGTATCAGTATCTCTCTGTGAAACACTTCACACCCTATTTCATGTTGTCATGAACCCACCTGATGATTTCCTCCTTTAATTTTAAACTCTTAGATGGCAGTATGCAGTCCTTTCCCAGTCTGTCTGGCTCTTCAGAGTTCATTGTTGCAGCAGAACTCAGCGGGGGAATGGGGGAAACTGCATGGCAGCACTCTCAGCTCTTCAGACAGAGTTTGAAGGAGACGGAGGAATCTTCATTTGAAATCATCGTTTATCTTCAAGATGCTTAACAGCCGTTTCTACTTGATTGCTCAGATGTTCAGGGCTAACTGTTTGGGTTGTAGTTTCAGTGCAATATGTAAGTCCTCAGGATGATTGAACACACATGGCCTGATGATGGATTAATCAAAGTATGGTTTTCATTGCTGTCACATTTTTTTTTTTTTATCTCTTACTGAGGGCCAGTTAACATTTATGACATGTACAGTTTTAACCATAAAGCCATATAGTTTTGTAATGTTTTCCTCCACTGTGAATGTGTTTGTAATTTGTAGTGTGTGGAGACGTTCCACATAGCAAAAGAGGGTTGATGTTCTGGTGACAGGTCTGTTGGTACTAAAACTTTTTTTTCTTTTCTTTTTAAGTCTGAAATTAAAAATGGGCTATGTTTTCCTGCAGTATACTGTTATGTGTCAAATTGTAAATGTCATAAATGTGTGTTGGTGTGACGGTAAGGGTTAAGTGTAAGAAAACATGATGGGGGCGTGTGGTAATCCTAGAGTAAAGGTAAAAACGCGTGCATAACGATACATAACACTGCCTGCTGAGAAGAAGCTCGACTGGATTTTTGCCGCCATCTTGCGTTGAAAAAAGAGGAAGCGTTACTATAAGTTGACCTGTCCTATTGGTTGAAGTATCGGCGCATTTGAAAAGCTTATACCTGATTGGTCAGCTTATCTGCGAGACGATTCGCCGTGTATCTTGCAGATGGCGGAGCCGGACAGCGTTAGCTGCGGTTAGCTAATACTGGGTTAATGTGTTAATGGAAAGTATTTAATTGTATTCATTTTCAGAGCGTTTCATTTAAACAGCTCTTTTATTATGTTCCGTTTTGACATGAAATTGTAAACCTATTTAATGCGTGACTTTTGTACAGTATTTATTTGGAAGCCTGTAGCCGGCTAGCATCTTTGTTGGAAGTTTAGGCCTGTGCCAGCGCTCGTCGATTTTAACAATAGCTGCGATACGCTCCCATCCTCTGCCTGTTTTGTTACATTTTTAACAATTACCTTTTAAACGAACAAAGAAAGACATGGGATATAAACCGGTTTGGGTGTTTTTTTGCAAGTGAGACATTTGTTATGTTGACGGACTTTTTGTTGGACTGGAACTGAAGACATTTTTTGAGCTAGATTGAGGAAAAAATAGTAACCACAAAGGAAGATGTCCAACGGCGCTGCAGGAAGCGGGGCTCTGGCTTGGATGGTAAGTTTGTTTGGCACACGAATAACGAACTTGGATTATATAAAGAATAGTGTTGTTTTAATACTTTGAAATGCTGTTTTAACCCAAACACGGAGAGCTACTCCCCTGTTAGCTTTAGATGGTATTTAAATCTCCTCGCCAGTCCGTAGTATTTATTCTGCTGGCCTTTCATACGATTGTTAAGGATGAGCCAGCTGCAGTCTCCCATATAAATTATGACCCGGCTAACAAGGGAGGTGGACTGAGTTCACAGCTTTTGAGACGTCAAGGGCCTGGATGTTAAACATAACGCGTTTCTTCTACCCTGATGGTTAGTAGTTTATATCTTCAATAGAAAGTTGGGAGAACAAGCGTCTCGTCGAGACTGGTTTGTCTGGGTTTACTACTATTACAACAAATACTACTACTACATGTTCAACTAATAAACGTCTTGAAATATGCTTTAGGCTATGTGTTGGAAATAAACCGGAATCCCAAATGCGACTAGGGTT
>VUQJ01038219.1:22810-41750 GCA_015108635.1 Andinoacara biseriatus | reverse complement strand
TTAACACTGCAAACAAGAGTAGTATGGTGATTCAGGGCGCTCACACACACTAAAGGCATCCTCAGTCTGACCCATTCATACCAACTGTCTGGTGTGGAGTTGTATATAAACTTCGCTGCAGTGTTAGCGTGGTTTTAAATATCTGGCTTCTGCTGTATGTGTACTAAGTAATCCTATGCAGTAAGCAGCTTGTAACAGATACATTAAAAAAATTGCACTTTCAAGAAGGCACATGTGTACCTGCATTTTACAAAGTGACTGTAACAAAACAGTTACGTGCTTGGATAAAAATAATTAGCTACTTTAAGCACTGCATTGACAGGCGATTGTAATGCTTTTCAAATATGACTGTCACACACTTATGTTTACACTGAGCACCATTAGACGTACTATATGAGTGTTACAGTATTACTATTAGGCTGAACTTGAATCTTGGCACTCATGCAGGTGAGCAGAGATCTGTTAAGTCTGTACAAGTTGATTAACAATTTGCTGAAGAATCGTTTTCTGACAGCATATAATATAATAAAGGGATTATTACAAGTTATATATATATATATTACTTCATGACCAAAACACACAGACCCATTTGCCTTTTAAAGTGCAAACAAAAACAAATTTTTTTGTCTTTTTATTGTTTATTTACAATAATTCACAAATTCTGTACAAAGGTCGTCTCTGTGTAATAGACAACTTTGCAAGGAAGCAATTCTCTAAAAAAAAGTCTACAGTTAATGAACAATATCCGAAAGTTATGTTCTTAAGAAATAAGGAAAAATCCAGCAAAGATCTTACACTGGACCTGAGGACTGCATCTGGCCCTCCAGTTCTGTTTGCTGAAGCCTCATTAGAAATGGCCTCAGTGGAAGGGTGGCTGTCAAGTGGGAGTGGGCAAAATAGCCTCAAAATTATATCACAGTATTTTAAGAGAATTTGCGATAATGATATTTCAGACTGTATGAGGGGGGAAACTGAACGTTGTATTTATTTTTGTAAATTTCAGGAAGTAGCATTGATAATTGTAAGTAAATGCAGGGCAGTTTCCATCCTTATTCCTTCTTACTTTGAAGTGTGAATCTATTAAAAGAAGGTTCCAGCAGCAGCAGCTTTATAATGTAATAGTAGTGACACAGCATAATTCAAATGTAAGCACAGAAGTAGTCTAGGTAGTGTTTTCCCTGGAAATTTTTAAATAAAAGTATAAAATACCTTTAAATAACACTTTTAACAATAGCTAAAATAGCTTAACCTTGTAACTTGTCAGGACTTTCACAATATCGTCACATAATGAAACTGAAAAATAATGTATATCTGTGATATTGCATCTTGGGTTAAGCTTTGTAACCGCATCAGTAATTTCCATCCACTGTGCTCTTCCTGCTGTATGGAGTGAAACTAGCGTGTTCTCCAGTGACTTGGTGAAGTCGTTTGTTTACCAGCTGCTAGTATCTGTTCCTTCCTGTTCCTGGTTCTACTCGGCTGTGTGTTTTGCCTCTAGTGGTGAAATACTGAAGCAATTTTCTTACATATTTTGGAAAGTATTAGTTGGAGATTGTTGAACTAACTCCTTTTTTAGGTACTAATACTTAATTTGTGGTACAGTAATTGTCCATTTGCCTACAAAGAGTCTATGGAGCCCATAGAAGAGTTCTGGAAAGTCCTTCAAGAAGCCCGGAGAATAAATTCCCAAAGACTGCTTAGAGAAATAAAGATAGTTCAGGCTTTGTTGAAGAATAAAGACTGTTGTACCAATACAAAGTTTCATGTATGTTTGCAGATGTTTCAATAATTTTGCTGAACCCATTTCCCATATAAAGAAATGAAGGGTGGCTCGAGACTTTGTGCAGTTGTTAAAGCCGGTATTCACAATTTTTCGAGTTAAAATGGTGGATTAGAGCATCTGCCTTCCAGTAACAATGAAATTAATTTCCATCCTGAGGGTCTCCTACAACTCACAATTTAAACTATTCTGCCAAACAGGAGGCTGCCAATGGCAGAGGGGACACCGGAAAGATGGAAGGGGCCAAGAAAGACAAGGCGAGCTCCAAATTATCTGTGGAGCGAGTGTACCAAAAGAAGACCCAGTTAGAGCACATCCTCCTCCGTCCAGACACGTACATTGGCTCTGTTGAGCCAATCACCCAGGTTGGTCCACAAGAAACTGCCTTATGTTATTAACTAAAGAGTTAGAGAATTTGTGGGATGAGCAGTAGAGTTGACTATGTAGAAAGAAAAACAACTGTGCTGTGCAACTCAACTCTGCTGGTCAGCCCACAGATGCATTTTCCTTACAAATGTGGCTCCATTTAATGGGAAATAAACTTCCCAATGGTATAAGATTCATTGCCAAGAAGTTACATTGTTACAGTAAAGAAATAATTGACCAGCACAAATTTCCTTACTTTTTCTTCTAAGTTTAGATATTGGTGCCATGCGGCATGACCAAAAATTATGAAATTTTCTTTTTTAAGGCTGGTAGTTTCACAGGATATCACATTATTAATGCTATTTTTGCAAGCGAGCCTAAAGGTTTACACAAGCTTATTTTTGTATTGGGCATACAAAGAAAATACTTCACATATTTGGATTTATTCTTCAATCTTTTGTGGCACAGATGATTCTGTCTCCAGGTGAAAACACCCGTTTGCCTTCAGTAGCACATTAACTTTACCTCATCTATTTCCATGTACCTGTGTCGCGAGGCACTACCTGAGTCCCGTCTGCAGTGAATGTCCATAACAGTCTCTTTTATTTATTTCTTTTCAAACAAGAAGAAATTTTCTTAGTTTTCTTAATTTTTTTCTTAGTCACAAGTCATTTTGGAGTGCCACCCTCTTTTTAGCTGCTGCTGTTGAATCTAATACAGAGCCGCTCCCTGAGTGGCTAACTAGCATCACATTGCCTTTTGGCTGTGTCGCTTTGGAAACGTGCAGTACCTAGTATTACAAATTGTCTGTCTTTCACAAATTATGTGCCATTATCTTTGCCCAGTTGGGAAGTGTTATTGTCAGCTTGTTAAAATATAAATCTCTGCATCATATAAATCGAACTGTGACTCAGGAGGGTATGTAGTTAAAACTGGTCTACTTTCGATGAATATGAGCTTGGTGCACAACTGACCAAAATAAATGCTTACTTCCTTAAGCTTGCTTCTTCAGGCTAATATTATTGATGCGATTTTACTATACTTTCAGTGGCTTTCATTATTTTGTCTGCTTGATGTTTTTTATTTTTAACTCTTCCAGCAAATGTGGGTTTTTGATGAAGAAATAGGAATGAACCAGAGAGAAATCACCTATGTTCCTGGACTGTACAAAATCTTTGATGAAATCCTCGGTGAGTAAATCCAAACTGTTACATGAAAGGTCACTGGGCCTCTTTCACTGATCACGAGGCAAACACAAAGCAAACAAACAAAAAAACATGTAAAAATAACCTTGTTTCATGGGCCATTTAGTGGATACCTGCATCCCCACTGTCTGCATATGATATACTTTTTTTGTTAACATTTTAACATTTTTTGTAATTATGTTTTCTAAGGCAGCTGGACCTTCATCATTTGCACACATACATAGTCTGCGGTTGTTCTAAATTTGTTTACAGTGTGTGGACAAATTCATTTTAGGAAAACATGAATGAATCCTGCATATGGGCATTGTGTTCACACACTGTTGCTAAATGAGGCCCATTATCATTGTAATGTTAGTATCATTCACCGAGTCAGTCTGTTAGCACTGTTCAGCGCGCAGATTTAGGACTGGATATATACAGTATTTTCCCTCTGTTAGCTAATCATTTTGTGCCTGAATGCAGACATTTATGGCAAATGCAAAACTGTGTTTGAGGCGGCACACTGCTAGAGCTGCATTCTTATTTATTTTTGGAGATGTGCTCAGTTAGCATTTCCTGGCTTAATAAAGGTTAATAAACCAGGCTGCCTATTAGGTATTGGTTTCTCAGACAAATGTAGAGTAATGCTGTGTGTAAAGTGCACCAGTGTAATGAGCTTTGAAATGATGCTACTCAGCACAGGGAGTGTTGTTGTTGATCATTTTCCTGCACGGTTGACCCTCTTAGCTTGTGTGTTTCTGTTTGATTAATAACACTGTTCCTCTGTCTGAATGTTACTGCTCTGCCTATGTATTTATATAGGAGGCAAAGAGCCAGAATAGACAATTTTTAAAGAAGAACTTCTCTCAGCAAGACAGGTTTCTAAAAACAAATGGGGTACAGAATTCTGCTTTAATTGGTTCTCCACTATATCTTTAATTTCATCCAAATATGATATCCATCCTCACTGTTTGCAGTGAGAGCTATTTTTTTTTCAGTTTATTGTAGTGGTGAAATGATTGATGTTCTATATTGGTTCATGAATTGAAGGGCTTATTATAAACATCTTAAATTTGCAGATTTCATCTCCTTCTGCTTTTCTGTTTCTTTCTGTTAATTCTAAACGTTGTTTGAATTTCATGTAGTCACATAGAGTAAGCCATTTGATAGTAAAACTGAGTACTACCTCTTGTATTTTTTGACAGGGCAAGCAAAAAATCACAATAACTAATTGATGATAAATGTAAAGTTATGCAGGGTGTAAAACAGTTTATTATTATTATTCTTAATCTTGTTTATTGTTGCTTATTATTTCAAGTGTTGTGTTGCAAAAATATAGTTGTATGTGTATACATGCAACCATGGGAGCCTTATCTTTTCTGTATTATTAAAATAGATATATTTCATAAGTAAAAGTCTTTCTGTGAGCGGTGGTGCAAAAACTTTGTGACTGTGTTCTGCACTTATCAGGCTGTTTATTCATTGTTGTGATTGTTTGGACTATTTTAACATTGTATCAATTATTCCATCAGGTAATTGACTAATTGGATAAAAAATGCTTTTGTCTTGAGCAATTATAAATACTGAAAAGAGAAAAAAGCAGGTCTTTCAGAATGAACTGCTGATTGGTTTGCATTTTTGAAATGGCAGTGTTTCTAATAACTTAACTGCATACATAAAAATAAAAAAACTTTCATTGTGTTTACATGGCAAATTAAAATAATATTTTTCTTATAGAAAACCTTTTCTTAAATGCAAAAATAAATAAATAATCACAAGTACAGTAATGTCAAAATGAGGTATACATTAAACCTAAACTAAGATATAAGAAAGCCTCTTGGAAGGCTTTCTTGCGTTAGTAGGAGAAAAATATTTCTGACAGTTTTGCATCTCCTGCATGAGATAAATTTGGTGTGTGTACATATTGTGTATATTTGTTGCCTGCATGTTTATGTGTGCTAGTGTATGAGTGAGTGTGTGGTGGCTGCAATGAAAAAAGCGAGCTTATCATTCTCCGAACTGGGGTGTGCCTGTGCTGTTTCCTCCTGCTGAAAACAGGAGTTAGGACGATGTAGACATTAATAATTAATGGTAATGTCCATCTTTATGACTCTGAATACCCGAATATTTTCTGATTTGGTATTCATTGTGAAAAGTTTGAGAACCACTGGTCTAAAACACTGGATGTCCCCCTTAGTCTCACCTCTTTTTGCCAGTATTGCTGCAATTTGAAACAGGACAGCTGCCAACAGCCTTCAGCAAGATGCCTAATTTAAACATTTAATTTAAACAGACTAAGTTAACAGTTGATCTGCATGTTATTTTAACTTGTGTAGCTTTACTGTAGATTTTTTGCTGTGTAAAACAAACGGTGGATGGGAGCAGTTATAAAATTAGCTTCTTTTGTTGGAGCTTGTTGATTAAGTGGACGGACTCCCATCAGCTTTTTCACAGTAAAGGTTTTAATGATGATTTTAATGATACACCAGTGATTTGGTGCTCACATTAAATGTGGCCGTAGTTTGTGACCTAGCCATGTTTGTTGTTTGTGGTCAGTCAGTGCGAGTAATCTTTGTGAGCTAAAAGCTGAGGATTCAGACTGCTTTAAAGGCTTGTTGATGTCCTTTTATTATCACCTCAGGCACGCAGCTTTGGTTGTGAGCACATCATCCCTTCCCTCTGCAATCCAAATCTTTTGTTTGTGGTTGGCAGACAATCTGAAGACTGTTGGTGTAACAGGGTGGCCTTATTAGAGAAAGCAGCTAAAATGCTGGTTTCAGATACTAGAAAATAATGGACGGTCTAAACCACGGGGCAGTGTAAAATAAATAAGGAATAGTGATTAGTGTGAACTGTAAATCATGCAAGCAGCTCTAATGGAGTCAGAGAATCCAAAACCACATTGTTATTTATTTGCAAATAAAGGTTTTTGAAACTAATGAAATCTTTGTGATCATTCTTCATTGTATCCATCCATCCATTGTCTTCCGCTTATCCGGGGCTGGGTCCTGGGAGCAAGAGCCTAAGCAGAGAAGCCCAGGCTTCCCTCTCCCCAGCCACCTCCACCAGCTCATCAGGAGGGACCCCAAGGCGTTCCCAGACCAGCCGAGAGATATAATCTCTCCAGCGTGTCCTGGGTCTACCCCGGGGCCTCCTCCCGGTGGGACATGTCTGGAACACTTCACCCAACAGGCGGCCAGGAGGCATCCTAATCAGATGCCCGAGCCTCCTCAACTGGCTCCTTTCGATGTGGAGGAGCAGCGGCTCTACTCTGAGCCCCTCCTGGATGGCTGAACTCCTCACCTTATCCCTAAGGGAGAGGCCAGCCACCTTTCGAAGGAAAATCATTTTTGACGCTTGTATTCGCAATCTTATTTTTTCGGTCATTGCCCAAAGCTTGTGACCATAGGTGAGGGTAGGAACGTAGATCGACCGGTAAATCGACACCTTTGCTTTTACAGTAAGCTCCTTCGCCACGACAGACCGGTGGAGCGTCCACATCACTGCAGAAGCAGCCCCGATCCGCCTGTCGATCTCCCGCTCCCTCCCTTCGTCAGTCATGAACAAGACCCTGAGATATTTGAACTCATCCACTTGGGGCAGGAAGTCATAGAAAAAAATCTAAATAAAACCTGAAGTGGCAAAGTGCACGAAAATCAAACTTTGTGCCATTGCCAAAACCTTTGGCCATTCCAGATCATCCCAAAATAAATTTTTTAAATAAAATGTGAACATGAGCAGAAATCTTTGTGAAATAATAAAGTAAAGTTTTTTATAAACTAATAAAGTATGTATTTATCAGCATGAAATTAAAAATTGTAGCTGATGGTCAAAGTTTTAGAAATATTAGCTGCTTTAAACCCTGGAATTGAAGAGTTGCTTGGATACTTTTGTTCTTTTAACTTTGTGTTTTGATGTTTTTCTCCTTGACAGTCAATGCGGCAGACAACAAACAAAGGGACAAGAACATGACTGCCATCAAGATCACCATTGACCCGTGAGTTCATCATTTTATATTTACCACTGTTGCATTTCCATCCTTTTAAAAAAAAAACCAGCAGGCATCTAGTTGAGTATAGAATCAGTTTTTTGTTTTTTGTTTTCCTGAGGCTGTCATTTTGTTTTCATTGTCAGTAAGTTTTGATACCACCAGTGAAGCGCTAAGATGTGACCGTATCTATATTCAACTTTTTTATTCTGTTTCCTTTTGTTGGGAATATAATCAAGACACTGAATGCATTTAACAGATGAAATGAGACACAGACCAATGAGGTTGTGCTAAAATGTTCTGAGCAGATTTGGATGCGGTTCACCTCCAGCACGTCACCTTCAAATCTGACTTCATAAACATCAGCGTATATTTCAGCAGAGCTGCTGCTCGTTCATTTCCCCTGCTGTATAAATGGTACCAATAGCCCTGGCAGCTAATGTGATTTTATAGAGACGTTAATGCTCTTCTCCACTGCTCCCGAAGCTTATTTGTAGCTGATCTTATCAGTTGAGTATTTTTCTTTGAATCAGTTCAATCAAGCCACCTTCCAAATCCTCCTGAGTATTGTATCCAAGGCAGGAGTCCAGCTTACAGGTTACCTGTCACATTGAGGAAGCTGATATTTTTTATTTATTTATTTTTTATTGTACAACAAAGTTAAAGCTCAACATGTGTAGTATAATTTTAAGTCTCTTTCACTGACTCACTCTCCAGTCCTAATCGTACATTTTTGTTTTTTGTTCATTTCTCATTTTCTAAATGCTGACTGATCCTGCATATCCGTCACAGTAACAGTGTAGTGCCAATGCTGAAACAGTATTTCTTTTGCAGTCCTTATTACAAGAAAACAAAAAAAGCTATGTCCTGTGTCCGCATTCGTTTATCCTGCATTTAACCACTGCCTTTTTATTTTGCCTTTACTAGTGAGTCAAACACCATTTCCATTTGGAACAATGGTAAAGGAATTCCTGTTGTGGAGCATAAGGACGAGAAGATGTATGTCCCAGCTCTCATTTTCGGCCACCTGCTCACCTCCAGCAACTATGACGATGAGGAAAAGAAGGTCACAGGTGAATGCAGCAACTATGACATTGCGCTCAATTGTTACTATTCAATGATGTAATTTTAGTTTAAGGATATAATTCCTCCACCATTATCTTCTTCAACACACCCTCCCATAGTTGTGCTGCTATAGGCCTCGGCTGCTGGGGGCTTCCCTTGATGCACTGAGTGTTTCTTCTTCACTCGCTTCTTTTCAGTCTCTGTGCTTATACACCACTCTGCATTCATTTAGCATTAATCTCTGGCCCTCATCCGCAATCTTCCACACATCATCTTCATTCAGTTACTCTCTATGTGTTTATACACCATTTGTCACTTATTCATTAGTTATCATTAATCTCTGGCTCTCTTCCACAGTGTGTCTTTTGTCCTGTCTCTCTCCCCTCACCCCAGCTGGTCGCGGCAGCTGGCTCCCCGTCTCTGAGTCTGGTTCTACGGGAGGTTTCTTCCTGTTAAAAGGGAGATTTTCCTTCCCACTGTCAACAAGTGCTTGCTCATAGGTGTTTGTTTGATTGTTGGGGTTTTCTCTGTATTATTGTAGGGTCGTCCCCTTACTATATAAGTCACCTTGAGGTGACTGTTGTTGTGGTTTGGCATTATATAAAAAATTGAATTGAATTATTGTCTGTGCAGGTAGGTTTTGCAGATAGCAGTCTGCAAAATTAACCATTTGATTGGTTTCAGGTGGAAGGAATGGGTATGGTGCTAAACTCTGCAATATCTTCAGCACCAAGTTCACAGTGGAAACTGCCTGTAAGGAGTACAGACACAGTTTCAAACAGGTGAGGTACCTCTTCTCTTAAATAAACTGCTGACGTATTTGCTCTTACGTGCTTACAACATTACATTTGTTACTTTTATGTACTTGCCATGCTATACCAGGTTTCTGTGGTTTCCCTCTAGCCTTGTTGCCTGTTTCATTATTATAATTTTTTCATTCTTTTGGGACAGCATTACTAGTTGGTTTTGCATATTTATATTTTATGTCTTTATGCTGCCAAATACCCAAAACTTTCTTAGCCTCTATATTGAACAACAGTTTGTTGTCTTGTTCATCAGTATACTTTTTTTTTCAGGTCGTCTTTATCATATTAATCTTTATGTGCACATTTCCTGTTTTGTATTGCAGTTATAGAAAATACAGATAATTTTCTGTAATGTATGTCCAAGTAGCACATGGTTGTTTACATCCTGTGAAAGTTATGAGCTTTAGTTATATTCACCCTGAGTGAATATAATTAAATATAAAATATAACTAACCGCTGAGTGAATATGTTTGTATCACATTTTTCTTCCGCTTGCTTTCTTGAGTAAATAGCTGATTTTATAGGCTTGTGACAGATGATCATATCTCAGGTTTGGATATCACCCGATTTGTATCCCAAGGGGACGTACGGGCACAGTTATTATGTCACCAGATGTTTTCATATTAAGCTTGTGTGGGACACCAAGTTCACTTAATAGAGCAAGAGTGGTCTAAGTTTAAGAATCCCTCACATAACCACATATTAAAGTAGCTTAATTTCACTGCAGAATAAAAGATTCCAGAAGCATCTCAGGAAAGTGTGTGCGTGTGTGTGTTTGTTATAATGTGTTTGATCCTCCTCAGACGTGGCAGAACAACATGACCAAGACCTCTGAGCCCAAGATCAAGTTCTTTGATGGGGATGACTTCACCTGCGTGACATTCCAGCCAGACCTGGCCAAGTTTAGGATGGAGAACCTGGACAAAGATATTGTAGCGCTCCTTACCCGCAGAGCATATGATGTAGCTGGCTCCTGCAAGGGGGTTAAAGTATCTCTAAACGGCAAAAAATTACCTGTAAGTTTCCGTCATATTACACATTTTTTCCTTTGTTGTGTTTAATTAGCTTTAAATTTGTGTTGAGGTTTAATTGGTATGGACTTTTGACAGCCATTAATCCCAACTGTGATTGACATTTCTAATATATAATATTTGGCAAAATGTGGTTATTTAGCTATTCTATGATGTAAAATACTGGCTGGATTCAGAAAGTAATGCAATCATTTGTTGTGTTTGGTTCGATGTGTGGGTGTACAGTTGCAAGGAAAAGTGTATAACCATTAAAATTTTTTAGGGTATATGTTTGCATAAATATAACAAAAGTAGAAAAAGTAAGTATGTTTGACTCAATGATGAGCAGGAAATTTGATGGTGAAATTAGAATCAGGTGTTTTCAATCACTGGAATGACAATGGCTATGAGTGGTTCCATTTAAAGATCATGGTATATGGTAAAATGGGCTGGTACTGATGGGGGGGGTTCTGCTCCCAATACTCAAAGCACAAGCCTCATTCACCCAATCATACACACATTCATACTAAGCACACACACACTCCCATGGATGTGTCGGGGGCAACGTGGGGTTCAGTATCTTGCCCAAGGATATTCCAGACTGGAGTAGCTGTGGATCAAACCACTGACTTACCTTCTCAGCCACATCCGCCCTGAAACCACATCCGCCCCAAGCATGGATTATCAAAATCTGATCCTCACGACATGTTCGTAGAACGCTTCTCATGCCACGATCTGAAGACCTCAGATAAACTGATGTTGATGCTCATTTGGCTGGAAAGGTTTACACAACCATCTCTTAGACAGTTTGACCATGGATTGGTAGAGTCCAGACATGCTGTGTTTACAAATGTAGGATGCAAAAGGAGGTCACACCTGACACTGAAATTAAAGGTTCACAAACTTCCCACTCAATCATATAGATCATATAGCAATATAGCATTCTTCCTTTATGTTTTCTCTGTTGTAGTTTCAATTCACTGTAGGGTCTAAATGATTTGCAAATTATTGTACAAATTATTGTTTTTACACAGGATCCCAGCGGTTTTTGGAAAGTGCGCTGAGAGTTTTGTTGGAAAATTTGAATTAAATGACAAGCCTAAGAGCAGTTGACATTTTTAACAGTTGTGCTGGTCAATATTACATTATATGCACAATTTATGTTTAATAATCTGTTCTCTCTTTCACTGAAGGTTAATGGGTTCCGGAGCTACGTGGATCTGTATGTGAAGGACAAACTAGATGAGACGGGCGTAGCCCTGAAGGTGGTGCACGAATCTGTGAACGATCGGTGGGAGGTTTGCCTCACCATGAGCGAGAAAGGATTCCAGCAAATCAGCTTTGTCAACAGCATTGCCACCACAAAGGTATCTGAATATAAGTAGCAGGTCACAGAAGTGTACATGACACTAAAAAGTAAAGAATGTGCTTTTAACTCTGAGTGTGTACGTTTCAGGGTGGCAGGCACATTGACTACGTCGTGGACCAGATTGTAGCCAAACTTATTGAGGTGGTAAAAAAGAAGAACAAGGCAGGAGTGTCAGTCAAACCCTTCCAGGTTACTTCACAGGGGATTTGTGAAATATTTTAATATATGTTATACTTATTTTTTTTTTTACATTTACTTTAACAGCCTGGTCTTTTTGTCATTTGTGCTTCAGGTGAAAAACCACATCTGGGTGTTTGTGAATGCACTGATTGAGAATCCATCCTTTGACTCCCAGACAAAGGAAAACATGACACTCCAGACCAAGAGCTTTGGGTCTAAGTGCCTTCTGTCAGACAAGTTTGTTAGGGCTGTAAGGACATTTTTCACTTCCATTCAACCCTTCACCATTGTTTGTACTTAATCTTTTCTCATGTAAAATAGCTGGACTTCAAAGAAGAGACGTGTCTCTTTGTCACCTATAGGCAACCAACTGCGGGATTGTGGAGAGTATACTCAACTGGGTGAAGTTCAAAGCTCAGACACAGCTGAATAAGAAGTGTTCATCTGTGAAGCACAGCAAGATCAAAGGCATCCCTAAGCTAGATGATGCCAATGACGCTGGTGTGTAACTGGTTTGATTATTTATTAAAGTCTAAAGTAAGGAATGTCCCCAAGCAGCTACCACTTAAATTAAATCTTAAATGTTGAAGCGAAGAAGAGAGCTACGTTGCGTATGCTAGGGTCCGCGAGGTTCATAGTGATGTAATATTCACCATCAGATGGTGAGCGGGGGGCTCAGTGCAGGCACCCATGCAGAAGGCACTACACGATATAATGCACCTGCTACATATGGACTTTAGGAGGACTTCAACCAGACAAAGAATGACACTAATGCATCTAAAAAAAAAAAATACAGTGATCTTGCCTCTTTTTATTTAATTGAAAAATGTTTGTAAATATATAAAGTGAAACATTTCAAGCCTTTTTTGTTTTGATTTTTTTTAATGATTATTCCCTGTAGCCCATGAAACTCAAACACATTATCTCATATTATTAGAATATTTCCCAAAATCAATCAAAAATTACTTGCAATACAAAAATGTCCAACTGCTTTTTCTTGACAATATGCCATAAATTCTCCATCAGTCGACTTAGCTGGCCAATTGAGCACAGTAACAACATGGTCAACAAACCATTTGATAGTAGCTGAGGGAAGGTGCCAAGTCCTGCTGGAAAAGGAAATCGGCATCATCATGATGCTCACGTTGAAAAAATATTCAGTGTTGTTGATGGAGCCGTGACGTTCTCTAAAATCTCGTGGTAGGTGGCCGTGTTGATCGTAGAGCATCCTATCCTTCCTCCAGACTGTAGGACCTTGATTTCCAAATGAACTGCAAAATTTACTTTTATTTATTTTATTATTTATTTATTTTTACAATATTCTGTTTTTTTTTTGGGTTTTTTTTAGATGCTTTTGAGTCTCCTCTTTGTCTCGAGCCAGGGATCGTTTGATTGTTAGATTGATCCATTAACCACTTCACCATGGAGCCAATAATTTGTTGTATTTACAGGAACAACTTTTCCCAGTCAACCTGAAGACTGTGTATACAATGCTACACACTGATAGGTTAATGGTCCTTTACATATGTCCATCTTAGGTGGCAAGCACTCGTCTGATTGCACACTTATCCTCACTGAGGGAGACTCAGCAAAGTCTCTGGCTGTCTCTGGACTGGGAGTCATTGGACGTGATCGTTATGGAGTGTTCCCACTGAGAGGCAAAATCCTGAATGTGCGAGAGGCAACACACAAGCAGGTATGAGACTGAGCACTGATGATGTTTGAGAAGATTGGACTAATTACCAAACAAGACTGCCAAAATAACAGAGTCCACCTAAAAACAATTGTAGTAAATTTATGAATAAATGTGTTGAGGTGAGATCGGGGTATGGATTTTTAAAGATAAAGGTGTTTACCTGGCATTAAATTTCCATGTTTTATCCACATCTGTGGCGACCAGTGGACAAAAATCTACTGTCCCAATAGGAATTTTCCACTGTGTGAAATGAAATCCTTTTCCAGAAGTTATGGGGTTCTATGCAGTTTCAAATGGCTGAAGGGATTGTTAAGTTTGTATTAAGAGTAAAATGCAGTAACTTTAACAGGGAAATGGAATTTCTGAAAAATTAGGATTTATGCATAGAGTAATCAGGGAATTTGAAATAGAGGTACACTGATGGCAGTTTTCTTGGCCAGCTTTGCTGATTCAACCCCTTCAGTCACGATACAGAAATTTTGATGGAAAAATAAATCATCTTCTGCCTACGTAATGTTTTTAGGTAGGAGATGTCAGAAAATGCATATTTCAGTACAGTATATAACTGTAGAAAGTAATGTACACAATTGTGTACACGGTGACCGAAGGGTTAACTGATAACATGAAAACAAAGAATCTGTTTTTCTTCAATGCAAAATATTATAAATTAAATTAGGAATCTTTACAATTTCCCCCAAACTGCAGTAAGTTGCAGGATCTTTTCTCTCTTAAACAAATATTGAACTGAAAATTATTTGCTGTACACACACACACACACACACACACACACACCCACCTACTTTTACCTGATGTATTTAACCTTACCAAACAAAAGATTAGTCAACTGAATAATAGTGATTTAAGTGTCTGATGAGGATTGTTGTTATGAATTGTTTTTGTGGTGGTCTTCCACTGGTTTACTTTGGTGAACTTTGCATCTTCACTCACAGTGAAGTTTCCATGCAAACAATGTGAGCTTGTGGCTGTGAGTGCACGTTTGACTATCTGTGTGTGCCACTCTGCACATGTTGTGCATGTATGAAAGGGACTGGCTGATAATTGGAAATATGTGAGACCTGACTAGGCAATCACTGGTCTGGACCAAAAAATGCTCAAAACTGGAAATGGAGCACTGTCTCTAATACAAGCCTGCTTCAACACGGCCTGGTGCAGCTGAGGCAAATAAAAGTCAGGGTTAAATTTTGAGGAAACCACATATTTACAAACTAGCTGCAGTATTACTGAATATCAGGTCCCTGTTGAATTGCAGCAAATGTAGCAGGCCATATATTCATGATTGTTTTTATATTTTCCACATGCGGGTTTTATGTTCTTATATTGTGTGATCAAAATGTGCAAAGGAGGAGTGGTGTGCACTGAACTTTTATCAGAGGTGGGAAGTAATGAAGTACAAATACTTTCTTACTGTACTTATTTTTCTGAATACTTTATCTGTACTTTCTACTTACATTTTCAAAACGATCTCGTTACTTTAGTTATAACGCGTTTGCATTTCCGGTCAGTGCGCCATCAAACATCAGACGATCTGAGCCTAAACAGAGGAATAACAACACATAATCATACTGGCGTATCCTCCATCACCAGGGCTTATCGCATGCAAAGACATTAAAGAGGCACAACTGTATAATTCATGTATCTTTTATAGCGCTATAATCAGGGGTTACAGTGAGCTGCAGATGTCTGTAAGTTGTCCTCGCAGTACTTCAGCATTTAGCTAGCGCTACAGAAGAGGAGCGAGAATAAAGAGAGTAACAAACCCAACATTTGTAAATGCTCGGCAAATATCAGCACAAAAAGTGTTTGTCACACAGTTTGTCACACAGTGTGTCTCCTAGCTAGAGGAACAGCTGCTGTGTTTCCAGGGAGAGAAAAGAATGAGCGATAACTTCACTCAGATGGAGAAAGATGTAAGAAAGAGGAAGGAGAAGAAGAAGAGAGCAGCAGCAGCAGCTGATCACAGCCTGAAGACCAACATCATTTACTGGAGCTCACAGTAGAAAGCTGTGATTCTTCTCCCCGTGCAGAGCCACTACAGCTGATCTTCGGGTTCCTCCACCTTCTGAATGCCACTGTGACCCCTGAGTATATCCTCATGTCTGTGTTTAGGTGGAGCCACAGTCACCCTCTGCTATGGAGGACACAGAGAATAGAGCTGTGTTTAAACTCCCTTTCACAGTTTGTGTCCTACAGAACAGATTCAACCTGAGTGCATTCATTAGGATTACATTTTAGATTTGAATAACATTGGTATTCTCATGTAATCTTATTTTATATTATTACAATAATATATAATGAGGTTAATGTCAGGTAGGATCGTCCTCCAAAGAACTACTTTTACTTTCTTACTTTGAGCACATTTCAGAGCCTTTACTTTTTTTTATTTGAGTAAAGAAGTTGATCCAGTACTTCAACTTTTACCAGAGTAGTTTTTAACACACTTACTTGTACTTCTACTTAAGTACAGAATGTCAGTACTTTTCCCATCTCGGACTTTTATGCCACAGACTTATTTGCTCACAAACTCATCTGGGTCAGAATGTGGTGGATTCATCGGTGATCATTCAGCCATTTAAACCATTCTTCACTGATTAAAACAAAAGAACAAAACATGCAGGCATCAACAGTAAATAACCTTTAAACTTATCAGATCTGTTCGTGTTTTATTTCTACCAAATTACTGAGTTTAAAAGTAGCTGAAATCTGTGTAGACTGGAACTTTAATCCACTATTGAGTAATGTGGTTTGCATCCTTGCCTTCAACAGATCATGGAAAATGCTGAGATTAACAACATCATTAAGATCGTCGGGCTCCAGTACAAGAAGAGTTACGATGACCCAGAGTCACTGAGGAGCCTGCGCTACGGCAAGATCATGATCATGACCGATCAGGTGACCCGCCTCACGGATACACCTCCACTGCTCTGGTATGACTGACAACTGCTTAGAAAACAGTAGTAATACTTCTCATCTTGCCTCCAGGATCAAGATGGCTCCCATATCAAAGGTCTGCTCATCAACTTCTTCCACCACAACTGGCCTTCCCTGCTGAAACACACATTCCTGGAGGAGTTTATTACACCTATTGTCAAAGTAGGAGATGCATACACATGCACTCACAAATGCTGTACATTACCAATTTCTTAAAGCCAAAAAGCCGCACTAAGCTAGAAAATATGCAGGGTAGTATCTGTTTGTTGGACACAGATCAGTCAGTCTAACAGATGTCTTCTTATTAACATACAGTATTGATAAAAGGTCCTTTTTTTTCTTTAAATGCCAAATTTAATTAATTCAGAATACATGGTGGTCAGGATGTAAAGTGAACAAAAATTAACATGGACCTGAGGATTCATGTTTTTTTTTCCAGGCTACTAAGAACAAACAGGAGCTGTCCTTCTATAGCATTCCAGAGTTTGATGAGTGGAAGAAACATACAGAGAATTATAAAAGCTGGCATATAAAGTACTACAAAGGTTTGTTGCTTGAAAATTATTGCAAACTTCATGGGACAAAATTTTAAAATTACAAGTTTTTGTTTGAAAAATTCTTAATTATTTGCCTTAAAAAGATCCCGTTTATGTTGTAGGTTTGGGTACGAGCACAAGCAAAGAAGCAAAAGAATACTTTGCTGACATGGAGAAACACCGGATCACATTCAGATACACTGGTGCTGAGGACGATGCTGCCATCACTCTGGTCAGTACACCATCAGACCATAAAAAAACCCCATTCTACAGAATTCAGTTTAGCAGAAAACAGCCAGTAATTATAGCACACACATGTGCATGCTTAGGACTGAAATGTGTAAAACGAGGCTGATGTGCATCTGAATGTGCTTGCTTTGATCCAGGCCTTCAGCAAGAAGAAGACAGATGATAGGAAGGAGTGGCTCACTAACTTCATGGAAGACAGACGTCAGAGACGGATGCACGGCCTACCAGAGGTTTGCGGTTTTGTTCAACACTTAATGTGAAATGACAGAAAAGATCTCAGTGAAAAAGTTTTGTCTTATTACTCTCTGGTTGAGTAGTATTTGATTATTTGGATGTTCTGAAACAAAGATGGAGCAGACATAGATATGTTTTTTGTTTGTTTTCCCCCAGCAATACCTTTATGGAACACATGCCAGGCACCTCTCCTACAACGACTTCATCAACAAAGAGCTGATTTTGTTCTCCAATTCTGACAATGAGAGATCTATCCCATCTTTAGTTGATGGTTTGTAAACTTGCTGCATCTCTGAACTGTTTTCTTGTGCTGTGGGGGTTTTTCCTTTTGACAGTGAAAGCATCTGTAACACACCACCAACACAGAAAGTCGCTATTTTGTAAATCAGGCCTAATCCATTTTGTCAAAGTTGATGATGGTGTTTATGTGTTGCTTTCAGGTTTAAAGCCAGGTCAGAGAAAAGTGTTATTTACCTGCTTGAAGAGGAATGACAAGAGGGAAGTGAAGGTAGCTCAGCTGGCTGGTTCCGTAGCAGAGATGTCTGCCTACCATCATGGAGAGGTACAGTCAACTCATTAAGTTTATTACGAACCATTGTAAGAATAGAGAAGCACAGTTAACAGAGTAGCTCAATATTTCTGTCCAGTGCTCCACCGTGTATAAACTAATGATTTAAATTTTGCTATATGACAGACCTTTTATAATGACGATACAAAACAAGATGTAGTTTTGACAACTTCTGTAGTCTGCCCTATTAAATCCTCATTGACTTAGAACAAATGGTTGAATGTGAGGTGCATTTGTATGTTCAAGGAAGCCTCAGTTCCTCTAATTTAAGTAAATGTACTCTTGTTTTCTCTTCTATTCACTGTTACTGACCACGAAGGATGAGTATTTTTAAGATTTTAAAATAATATTTATTATTATTATTATTTATTTAAAATAGCAGCATCCTCACTGAGTGATCTGAAATTAGGGATTTCTGTCCAGATGATGATTTGACCATCTCAGGCTTAGATTAGGAATGAACAAGGCCGTAAGAGTCAGCCTTACCTTTATGGTTCAGTATGGTTCTCCATTGGTAAACTCTAAGGAGCCTCACTGTCTACCCGCAGAACTTGTTGCCAGATGGAGGCAGTGTCCAAAGTAAGTGGTACAACTGCTCTGTAGGCTATTCTTGCTTGTGTTGTTGCTGGTCTCTGCCAGGCAGAGAGAAGAGTGAAGTTATAATATACAAGCAGCTGAAGTAAAACCATGAAAAGGTTCCACTTCAGCCACTGTGTGTGCTTTTTATACTGTATGTTTTTTGTTTTTTTTAAATCATTGATGGGGTTTTGTTTGTACTTCTGTCATTCCTGGTGAATTCTGCAGTCACTCCCTTCCCTGTTCAGCCCACTTGTCTACCAATCAACATTTGACCAATACACAGCATCCATGTCGAGCTGTTTGGTTTTTGGAGGACTGCATGGAAGCACGTTTGTGTAGCTTGCAAACCCCTTTCCAGCTCTCCTTGGGCATATAGCTACA
>VUQJ01038211.1:15543-29479 GCA_015108635.1 Andinoacara biseriatus | reverse complement strand
TAAACCTTTTTGCACAAAAAAAAAAAAAAAAAGACTGTTGCCATCTTCAATAAATTATTCTTATTCTTAATAAAAATCAGCTTTGAAGCTAAATTGGCTTCTGAGATTCTGATTCATCAATGCATGTTAATCAGTGTGAAGATGAGGCTAAATTACTGACACCGGTTTGTGCAGCCGAAAAGAAGGTGTTAGACTCGAGGATCCCAGCTGTGCATGATTAGCGGCTATATTTATAGATTTCAAAGGAAATGACCTCCTGCAGGGCTTTATTCCATAGAAGAAGAACCATTTCCCAGATGGGAGGTGGTAGAGCTCCATGTGGAGATGTATGGGATCCGGTGTAATATCCTTGTCTTTGTTCACTGGCCTTTTCTGACATGCTCAACCATTCCAGTGGCTTTGCAGCTGTTTAAATGACAGGAAGTCAGTGGGTGGGGCTTACATTTTCAGTCCGCTTATAGTACCAAAGATAATGTGAGAGCCAATAACTGTATATAGAAAATGACTGTAACCTTTGTCATAATGATGCATTATTATGGCTCTAAATGCGATAGCTCAAAAAGTTTTGAATGAACTCCGATTAAACTTTGTAGGAGTGCAAAGCGGGGACATGTTAACAATTTGGCTTACATCCACCGAGGTCTTCAAGTTGCATCAAAGGTACGTTGAAGAGTTTAAACAGCACACAGCGCAAACACAAATAAATGCAATCCAGTCTGCTCACATGGGCATGTTAATTAAAGGAACATGCCAGCAGTTTTACATGTTTTAGTCCATTAACTTCAAATTGCATAAAGCTTGCTTTGAGGGTTCTCATTTCCCAAAACATGGACTAAGCAAGTTTTCAGATGGATTTTCTCCTTTGAAAGCAGCGCTGAAGAATTCTTCCATATTTCAGCTGGATGCATGATTGCTTAATGGTCATCTTTTGCAATTGATGTGTACAACGTAGCTCATTAAGACTGTTTTTGTTTTTTTTTTCTTTTCTGCAAACGGGACATATTTTAAAGTCAGAAGATCTTTTGGAAGAAAAACTTTTGATATTGACTTCGGTTTGCAATCATTAAAAAAAAATTAAGACAAAAAAGTAATTGAGAAGCATTAGAGGAATAATCCTCGTGTCTCTCAGATCTTATTTTCATTAGAGCTGCTACCTGAGGTTGGAAAAAAAAAATCTCACTAAGAGGTAATTTCTGCATTACATGAATATGCGTATATAAGTATAAGAACATAATTATGCCCCTTTTAAGCTATGCATGTGTTTCTGTGCCCGGGAAGGAGATAGCTGCATTTCACAAGCACTGAAAATATGCTCATAAAAACCAATGTTGTCAGAGGAATATGTGTCAAGTGGCCACTTAGCTGAGCTCTAGATGCAGGTAGATGGAAGGAAAGAGGCAGGTGAGAGCTGCACCGGTGAGGTAATGACAACCTGGTGTTGCATCCAACAGTCAACAACTGGAACAGTGATGGAAAAACCCGAATTATCCCCGGGGGTACGGCTGCGTGCGGATCCATCAGTATGCTTGTGCATATATGACTGACACCGGAGCTCCAGAGCTGTGTTTTTGTTAGCATATCGACCAAAAGAGCTAAAAGTGGATAAAGAGAGTCTGATCTCAGCCACTAATGCACAGCGGCTTATAGGGATAGATTTTTCTCACTAGATCAAAAATATCAAAGAGGCAAGGTCAACACCAATAAAGGCATAATCTGCGATTCACGTGGCAACACTAGACACACAAAATGTAAATCCAGGCCCTGTCCACACCTACGCAGGTATTTGGTAAACAGCTTTTTTTCTCTGCATTTTCTCGGCCTTTTGTCCACACTGGTTTAGATCACTGAAAACTGAGCTTTTGAAAAAGTTCTTCCAAGGTGAAGAGTTTCAGAAACTCGGCATTTACGTTTTCATGTGGAAAAGCAAAACTGAGATTTTGTCTTGCAATGCTAAAGATGTTTACCTTTAATCTCCCTTTGTTGACTTTGGATTGTGTGCCATGTTATTATTTGTTGGTTTTTATGGTTGTCCAACATTTCTATAAATCCTCTTTAAAAAAAAAAATACCCATCTAAGAGTGGACATAGCCCCGGGTTTTGCTGTTTTGTGGCTGTGTTACATCGGTGATTTTGTGGATGTAGTTCCCAGAAGACGTGCTTTGCCTCTTAGTTATATATTTTTTTTTTTTTGAGTGCACCTAAATTTACCTAGTAATTGCAGAAAAAGAAAAATACTAGTTAAAAAGTTTGGACACATCCACCCATGGGTGAGTGTTTCCAAACCTTTGACTGGTATTGTACCTGCTGCAGGACAACATCTTAACTGCAAAATGGCAACCTTCCTTTTATTTAGGAATGCAACCAGAATGCAACCAGTTGGCAAGCACTTGTTCCCCTGTTGCAAAGAGATGCATTGCAAGTTGCAGTCATCGCGCAGACTGACTGATTGCACCATGTTGGCAATCTCTCTGCATTTATAAATTAGAGTATTTGCAAACCTTGGCCAGTCAGTCCGAGTTGCAGTCAAAAGTGGTCGCTACAACTAATTTCAGTCTGTGGCCAAATGCAAAAATAATTCAGTGCAATCACCACTCAGCCACTGTTGTTTTCCTTCTTGCAAGGCGCGTCCTTTTTATAACTCTAGTGTGGCTAACTTGAACGTACGTGTCCATTAGTTTACACTGGGCTAATTTTCAGAGTAAAATTCTCTCGGTTATACCACAAAATGAAAATGAGGACACACACCAAAGTGATGGCAGGTTGTAGATGGTGCTTATTCTTACTTCTCTGTACATGGGAATTGTGTAATTGGGTTGTTTGCCTACTTTTACTTCTTTTCCCCATCATGCCTGCTGCACCCTACTTTTAGCCTACTTCACATCATAGTGAATGATCTCAAAATTTCTGCAGTGCCAGGGAACAAAAAAAAAGAGAGAGAGAGAAAGAGAGAGAGAAAGAAAGGTAGACGGCACCGTCTGTCAGTTAGTTCGTATCCACCATATGTGATACTCAGCTATTCCGTTTGTTAGTTGCAGCATGGAAATGTCATATCCTGTTTTCACTAATGCAGCCAGGCATCACGGTGGCCTTGTGGGGGGAGTCTCAAGTCTTTGTGAACAGTAATCAATAATGTATTACATCACCAGAAACCAACAAGCTCATTGTAAACATGCCTCGGATATGGTGATGTGTTTACTAATGTATGCGCTTAATCATAATCACTAATGGCTTTTGTGGCCTTTTCATTCTGTAATACCACATCACACTTGGTTTGGACCGCACACACAACAACCTCTGTGATAGAGGGATATGCGCGTGCACGCGTGTGTGTGTGTGTGTGTGTGTGGTGTCTTAACCTGCTGACACAGATCAGTTCTCTCCCGGTTTAAATAGTTTATGTCTCAGGGAATAGAAATGCATCATTTATGATGAATGTTCTTTATGTTGAGGAATTGTTAATGTCAGCCCCAAATTCTGGGGCTGGAAGCTATTTTTAAAAGTTATCTTTTTAGGTGTCTTTACAGTGTGTTTGGAGTCATCATCCATCATGCTTTATGCATGTTATTATACTGTAATAACCTATTATCTCCATATGTTGCCCACCTAAACAGGAAGGTCACATGTCATAAAACTGGAGCACAGGTTCAGTTTTCTGGTTTATATATATATTTTTTTTTTCGGGTAAATTATTTCAGCTCCACATCATTGTAACCGTACAGTGAAAACAAATGAAAAATGACACCGTGATGGGCAACCGAGAGAGAAAACAAACAAATAAGATTGCGGAGTTATTAGGTCAACACAGCGACGGGCGAGAGGTGTAAAGTAAGTTGTGTGTGTATGTGTGCACGCAGTGGAAAAAGAGGGGGGAGGTTGTTGTTCTTAACTGAGACAAACTGGAGCTATTAGAAGGCCTATTGTTGCCCGGCTGGCCCCTGAAAGAACAGCTTGTCCCAGCACTTATTCGGTGAATAGATGTGGCCGGCACTCCCGGCTATCTTGGCCGATCGCACAGATCAATCTGGCCAGGGAACCTGCAGCCAAGTGAGTATAAGAAACTGTGTGTGTGTGTGGGTGTGTGTGACATCCAGGCATATGCTGAAGATTGGTTGTGCCTTCACCTTTTGTGCATATAATTAAATCTATTGTTAGAAGTTGTTAGTTTTCCCTCACACAGTCAGATCTAATCAGAAAGCTGATTAGATCTGCATCAAGTTGCATTTCTGTTGTTTTTAGAAGAAGAAGGTTGTTCAAACCCGCTGGAACTTAAACCAGTTTATTCCACCTCAGGTATTTTTTGGTCATCTTTATTCTTGCAAGCATGTATAGGTTAACCCTAACACAGATGGTAAATAAACAACTACACACTCGAATATTAGGGAAATCTGTTTATATTTCATGTGTCTGAGATTTTCAAAGGCTTGTCAGAAAGTATGTTCATGCGTATGAAAGTAAGCGGTTAAGTGTTGAGCTTTTTACAGTAAATGATTGTTCAGCAAGTACTGCGTGGAACTGTCTATATTTTCTATGTGAAGTTTATTTGAGTCAATATTGATAAGGATCTCTGACAGGAAATACTGAGATGAGAGTTAAGAGATGAATGAAACATGGAAAGATTGATGGCAGTGATTTAAAAAAAAAAAAAAAAGACATTATAAATGAGATATGCCCCCGACTCCTAAACACTTGACCCTCTTTGCACATGATCGGGCTAGATATATTGACTGTTAGCAAAAAATTTGGATCCTGACAAAACTCGGACCTCTGGAATCGAAAACAAAGGGCAATAACTCAAGTGTAAGAGGAGGTGGGGTTGTGGTTCGTGTGCTCTGTAGTTGTACTCTTCAGTTCGTATTTATCCTCCAAGTTTGAAGTCAATATGTTGGACAGTCACTGAGATCCTGAATATGTGATGGACAGATGGATGATGGAACTGGGACACTAGAGGGGCAAGAATGAGTCAACCTCTAAAACAGGAATGGGTTTACAGGCCACTGACATTTTCCCCTCCTCATCTTTTCTGTTTTTCACTACTTTTTCTATTTGACTAGAGTGAGTGTCACTGCTGGAAGCACAAGGCCATACCTGGAGGAGATTCCAGGAGACAGGCAGTTACTCTAGGAGAGCTGGACAGGGCCGTAGAAGGTCCTTAACACATCAGCAGGACAGGATGAGCACAGCCAGAGCTACAAAATTACCTCCAACAGGTCACTAGTGTGAATGTTTCTGAAAAAACAATCAGAGGCAGCTTGATGAGGGTTGCTTGAGAGACTGATATCCTCTAGTGGGTCCTGTGGGCACCATGACTGGCATTTACCATATAACACTAGAATTGTCAGATCAGCCACTGGCACCCAAACGAGCAGGCTCACCCTGAGCACGTGACAGAAGTGAAAGGGTCCAGAGAAGCCGTGGAGAACATTGTGCTGCTTGTAACAGCATTCAGCATGGCTGGTTTGGTGCTGGGTCAGTGCTGGGGAGGCATATCCATGGAGGGATGCACAGACGTCAACAGGATAAACAGCACACTGACTGCCATTAGGGTATCAAGATGTAATTTTTTTGACCAGTATTAATTATTTGTTGATCAATCAATGTCAGTATTTATAATGACTGATAAATGAAAATGAAAGAAGCAAAGAAGAGATGGAAAAAAAACCCACCCTTTAGCCTTGTTATGAGTGTTGACATTGCATAGTGTGTCCACCAGAGGGCAAACTTCCCTGCAACTTCCGTGTTGGCAACACGCATGCTTGGAAAACCACAAATACAAATGGTGTGGTGGTCTCAGTTGGAAAACCAGCAACTCTGTGTGTGTGTGTGTGTGTGTGTAAAAAGTCTACACAACAAAAAAAGAAAGGGTGCACCACCATCAGGTGCTATTTAGTAACTGCACTTTCTAAGTTGATCTTCCCCACGTTATTTGCGAGTATGTGTGCTTGTTTGTCCAATAATATCATCAGCTTAGGTAAGTATGGATGGTGCAGCATTGCAAGTTTATCATAAGCATTAGCAATCACAGTGCTGTAGCACTCAAAGGAGAGCACACTGAGCGTGTGCAACAGGCTGTGGTTGTAATAAGAGAGAAATGTCCTTTATCCAATCTTATTTTCTGCAGAGTCCACTAACAAGGTGCTAATTCCCTCCTCCCCTTTCCCACTTTCTTCTCACACACAGAGAAACACACACACACACGTCTGCCTGTTCACCTGCACTCATTGCATGACTTCAAAGATGGCTGATTTAACTAGTGCTATCTCCCACTCCAATAAACAGCTTCCAGAGCGGCTTTGAAGTAGCATCAATCTTCCTTTTGCATCTGTCAAACTTCTCTAACATCCACTTTCCAACCAACCAGCCCATCAAGGCAAAATCAAAGTGCCTTCAGGCGTTTGACACGCTGTAAATAGACTGGTGCGGTTAAGCCTCGGAGTGAATGAGCTCTGAATGGGATGTGTCTATTTGCTGGCTCATAACCGCGCGGTTTCATATCCTCTACAGACCATATAACAGGGAACTCCTAATGGTGCTCTCATCATTTCATATTCAACTCACAGGGTTTTATCACCGCTGCTTTAATTTGTGTGTGCATAATTAAAAGAAAATTTGATTTATGGGAACCCCCACGTGCAGTGGCGAATGCCTGCAATCCCCCTCTATCTCTGTCCTCACACATACTCTCTAACATGCACACTGACCTTGTTGCCTCTTTTATTTACTGCACAATGACTGCAATTTCCAGAGTGTAATTAGAGCTGTTATAGCCTGGCCTTTGGTCTCAGTCATTTAGAGGTGAGCACACCATCAGTCCGTTCTCCCTTCTCACCTATAAGCAAGTAGGTTTTTCCTCTCTGTTTGGCCTCTTTCTTCGACCGAGCCCCCAGAATCTCACCCTTCCCCTTTTCTGAAGACAAAAGAGGACCATTTTCTCCACTCATTTTCATTTGGGCTACTTAATTAATCATCTCCCCACATTTTCAGCTGAACACCCACAAATTGCCCTGGTCAGAGCCCAAAGACAAAGGGATTCTGTGTTAATTAAGCATACAGCAATTCATTTACACGCCATTCCCTTCCTCCCACATGCCCATATCCACTAACAGCAACTCCGCAGCTGTCACCGATTAATTTGTGTGTTCATTTTTCTTTCTTTGCGCGTCGCCTTTGCCTGGTGCTCGAGGATGCACTGCACCTTGGCTGTAATCACATTTAAAGCAAGGAGAGAGAGGATTTGGTTTCAAATTTGACCAAGCATTTGCTTGATGAGAGGCGGTTTCTCACAAAGGCGTCTAAGCTGTTACAACAGTGGCACCTTCTGCCATTTTTCTACAGCACTGCAAACCTTTCTTTGATTTCTACGTGGCCCGGTGTAATGCTTTATTTCCAGCCTCGACCAAATAAAGACAAAACAACAGAAGTAATAATGTCAGCCTTGTACTTGCTGCATTTTCATGTTATTCCATTAATCATAGATCAGCTTTAGTGCACTGTATGAAAAATGTGAGTCCATCTATTTCAGACTGTTGTTTGCAGCAACTTTTGCTCTTGGAAAAAAAACAGACAAAAAAAATCTTAAAAATTCATTGAAGCGCTGTTGGCTCTATTGGCTTTCAACATATTATATTAGAACCTAAGGGCCTTTGATACTGGCTTGTATTGATTTTTTTGTTGTTTTTTTTGCTCACCACGATACCATAAAACCCATACATAACTCCTGAAACCAGCCCGTCAACCAATTTAGGTCAATAGATCTTCTCTTTCTCAGTGCCGGCAGGGAGAGCTGCCCGAGCCGTGTTTTATAATACATTGATGTATCAGCCGGGTGTCTCATACTGGAGCTGATGGACGATAGTGACCTTTCTCTGTTGATGCTCAGCGCTGACCACTGTATATGAGCTGGCCGCAATCAATATATCCATAAAGAGGCCTCGAGGTGCTCGTGTAAGTTCAGGAAGGCAGAGATGCACATAACTGTTACATATATGTGAGTTTATCAGGCGGCACCACCTTTTTTGCCCATTTTCATTGTCATTGCCAGCCACACTTGGTTGACAACAGCTTTAATAAGTGACTGTTAAAGCTCTTTATGATTATATAATGTGTACGAAGGATAAAACACATGCCTCAATCCCGTCCTCTGCGTTGCAGCGGGAGAAAGAAGCGGTTTTTCCAGGCCCGAGGAGGTAACCGCACAGTGAGTTTTGCTTTGAAACAAAGGCAGATCGTTGTGGTGGTCTCGCCATCACCATGGCAACTTAGATAACGGATTTCAATAGGCATGAGACGTTATTAGTTTGGGGTAAAATCCCGTGTCACTGTGCTAGTTTTGCCTGAAATTAGATAAAACAAGTGACTGCACTCGTGTGCTAATTGCACTGGGGGTAAGACGGGTGAGGTGAAGGGTGCAAAAGGAGGTGAAAATTACAGTAAGTCCTTTTTTTTTTTTTCCCTCCTCACTCTTGCCACTCCATCGTGTATCTGTCAGCAAGAGGTGAGGTGTGTGCATCGGTGCAATGAGGAAGCCTCCAGTAGCCTGACAAGCTTATCTTTATCACCTGTCACTGTGACATTAGGTGTCTCTGCTCAGCCCCAAATCTCTCTGCTTCCCTCCCTGTGAATAAAACACCCTCCATCTCTGTCTCTGTATAGTATCTGCGCAGTGCTTTGTCATACAGCTTTGTTTATCAAGCTTTGCTATTTTTTTTATTTATTTTGCCAGCTTAAGGCTGGCACTATATAAAGGCTACACATAGAATAATAATTTTTTTTTAAAAAGCACGTCATGAGTAAAATATAAAATGTGAAATATTGTTGTATGAATGGTGCAGCAAATCAAGTAGATACAAGTCTTTATTAGAAACCACAGCACTACTAACTGCCTTCCAAACTGCAATAAGTACAAATCCAGAAAGTGTTCAGCCTAAACTAAGGCCGACATCAGCATGATGATGATTAAAACTAGCGTAGTTCACATTTTTTGCTTTCTCCATTGATTTTGTAAACATGCTGGCATTTGCTAGTAAGCCCTTAATATAATTTAGGAGGTATATCATAATACAGAACGTATTCAATTTTCACCCAATGATGATGCTAGATGTTAGCACAAATAATGCTAAGGGAAACATGAGGCTGCGCACCAGGCAGGTCCCAATATTATTCTTAGTTGCTTCAGAAACCATAAGATTAGTCATATGTTAACATCACGTAAAAGTTTTAAGGTATAGTTGGCTAAATGAATGGTCAGCATCACAATAGCTGTGTCCAAATTCAGGGGCCGCATCCTTCGAAGGCCGCATTTGTAGGCCGACTGCGTCACAGCGAAGCGACGAAGGCTGTCCAACTTCGAAGACTTGAAAAATTACTGTTTCTGTGACACAAAATAAACTTTTAAGATGTTTTAATGCAAGAATGTAGATGTGTAAACCTCAAATATCAGCTCGTTTTATCAATATATGACTTATAACGTCGGAGTTGTTCGTTGCCGCTGCTCTAGCAGCAGCTCGCCTCGGTAGCTGTCAGCTGACTGGGGTATCGAGGCTCATTATAGCTGGAGAGAAGGACCGATTCCCGGCACGTCCTTTTCAAACCCGCACTGGCTTTCACCACCGAGTGGCTCACTCAGATGATCTCTAATGGCTGATATTTGCTTTATTTCAGTGTTTTATTTGTTTCTGAGTAAATCGGCCTGCCAGAAAATTAAAGTTAAGCATCATAACTGGATAGTTTTTTTATTCAACATTAATGTCTCACTTAATATACAGTATTTTTAATCCAGTTTTTAGTTGTCCCTTAATAGTAATGATTGTAAACATCACTATGTCTTAACAATAAGAAGGTCTGCACAAATTTCACAGCAGTATATCTGGCAGTAATGTATCAAACAGCTGACTAACAGACCAACCACCTTGGTGATATCTATCCTTGGAAGAAAGCAATAACCAGTGACGGTTGCTCAACTGGTTATCTGATAAAACTCCCTAACAAAGAGCTGAGACTCTATAAGCTCCATTCTGGAAGGTTTGTGGCATTCTCCGGGCTTGAAGTACTGTCATTTTGTCAGAGCTGCTCCATCTCACAAAGGGCGCAGAAGGTGTCCTTCAGCATCCTTGTTGTGACGCACTGGATTAGATAATATTGAGACTCATGTTTCAGTTCCAAGTTCTATATAGGGTTTTTCCACTGCCGGGGGTTCCGGTGCTCGTGCTGTTCCTAATGAACTGGCGAAAAGCTTAAGAACCAGCCCGTGTTTTCACTGCGCTCGTGAGCTGCTCCTCTATGTATGAGTGTGGGCGGGTCATCGTCTGAACACGGAAGCTGAAGGGCCCAAACGTGGGACAACAGATGTTGTGCTGTGATCACATTTAACCATCCAAACAAACTACTGCAGCATCTATGTGCAGCACGGACCTAAACACAGACGGCGATTACGAGCAGGACGACAAGTACGCCCTTTGCATACTTTTATCTGTGATATGAACTGATACAAAGTAGCAAGTTCAGCTTTAGTGCCCAACCTGATTCACAGCCGTGAAAATCGCTTTGCTTTTCTCATGTAATACACAGCATGCAGTGAAATAGTGGTAGAAATCTTTACGTGGAGATGGCAGAGTCACATGCTTCTGCAGCTTTCGTCATGCGTTTCTTGGTCCAAGACCGGTTAGCTTGCGAGACCCGAGTTGAACCAGTTTTTCGGCTGAGCACCGAGTGCATTCGCAGTGGAAAAACCGCTTAACGGTTCAAATACTGGCACTGGCGGTGGAAAAGCGGCTATAGGCAGTTCTAATGTGTTAGTAGCTAAACCTAACCAAACCAAAAAAATCAACAAGTGAAAAGAATGTGTAGCAAAGAGGGAAACAAAGCTCCCGAATTTGACAGGAATTGGGGTCTCCTGGCTGCAAAACCCTTGGCTCACTTGCCCTGCCTCCAGCTTCCAAAAGCAGACTTTACAGCCATGCCTTGTGACCATGAACTCCTCTGTATACCAAAGTATTCTAGAGGCCCTCTGTCCAGCAGCTAAAGCTTAGCCCAAAGTGGGTCAGGACAGGACAATGATCCCAAGGACACACCAATAAATCTACATGGCTTAAAAAGACTCAACATGTTCCAATGACCCAGTCAAAAACTAGACTTCAACCTGAATGAAATGCCTGCAAACCTCAAAGTGAAGCAATACTGTAAAGAAGAGTGAAAGACGAGTGGGCATTCACAAGAATGCGATAAAGTCATTCAGGAAATGATTACCTTAAATCTACTGCAACTAAAAGTGGTTATACAAGACACTGAGTCATAGAGTTGACTTAGTTTTTCACAGGATTGCACAGATTCCCATGAAAGCTTTCTTTTCCACATGAATGTACTTGTTAAGCTACACGAATGCAACAACAGAGAAACTTGTTGTCATGCAGGATGAGCTCTGTCACCACCGCGCCTGTCAACAGAACGAAAAGTAGTTCCAGCTGTTTGACTTTTAAGCGTTATTTGTGTGTCCTGCCCTCTGTTTTCCCCCCCGTACAGTACATGCACTCTAAATCTAGCAGCCACCTCAAGCTGAAGATCCAGACTCCTCACACGCTGATGAGTAAGCAAACCCGCACTCAAAGCAATACGGGCTAAATTGAATATTGATTGTTGGTAATCCATGCGCACCAGCTCTGTATGAAATAGTGGTAAAGAGACAGACTACGCTGTGCTCGCTTATCTCCTTCAGCTAATTCACAAAGCTCCCCTGAGCAGTTGTGGTTTGGAGTCCATCATGACCGTAGTGATCGGATCACGGTCACATTACCAGGCCACTCTGAGAAAGCCAATCGTCACCAGTGTATGATGGCAAAATTGAGGTCCTTTTTTTTTTTTTCCTTCTTTTCTAGAATCTATCATCTTTACTGCCACATCAAAGAGAAGATATTCTATAGCACATGAAGTGGTTTGGGAAATATAGCGGGGAGTAGTTAATGAAGCACATTACAGTGGAGAGATGACATGGATTTTGAAGGCTTGAAATTGGCACCACAGATGCTCATCAAGCAATCAGCACTATTTGGATGTAATTTTATGGTAATCCTTTCATTTTCTGAGCCATTTTGTTCATTTCATGGATTGTAGACACGACTCTGAAGAGACTCTGGGAGAAAATGGCACATGGCACACAATAAACTGAGCTTCTAAATTCAAATGAGAGGAAGGCACCGCTGTTGAAAATCCGACTCTGAGTCATTTAGCAAATAATTGTGTGTAGCATATGAATGAATACACAAGTTTCATTTACTCCAGACAGCAGTGATAGTATTTAAGAGGCGCACGGACACGTGTGAAAGGACGAGGAACACAGACTGGCAGACAAACAGCTCTGTGATGTGCAGCGGCTCTTAGCTGGATCCACAAATCGTAATCTGTTTTACTTTTAGGTTTATTTCCAACGTGTCCTGCGGCCTCGTGCGCGATTCTGATGCATCACTGCTAAATCAAGAATCAAGAGAATTGCGTCCTACCTTTTAAAGAGCGCTCAAATTCTTTAAGCCCGCATACACAAAGTTGCATGCTTTAAATTAAAAAAAAAAATTGCTCTAGTTGTTGTGCACAAAAGCCCACATTATCATTGCTAACACTTGTGTTAATTTTGAAGAGTTGCCAAGAGCCACATTAGCTCTATGAGTGGACAAACAACACTCCAATCAACACTTGCCAACTATACTTGCTACTGCCAAATCCAAACCTACTAACACTAGAGAAGTTCCGGTGCACCATCAATCATCTTAGTAGTGTGTCATTTAAAATTTGCGTCCATGGCGTGTGATAACCGAGCCACCTGCTATCTGTGAGCTCGGTGAAATTTGAGGGATAGTGTCGTTACAGGAATTCTCAGAATCGAGAGAGAAGAAACAAAAACAAACAAGTTGACAATAACTCAGAGATAAAGTGTTTGTCATATTAATCTTTAACAACTGTTACTGCTGCGCTGCATATTTATACGAGCTGCTGCCTGCTGGTGTAGACTAATTAATCCCAACCCCTGCTGATGTTAACGTGCAGCAGTCAGTTGGTTCTAATAAAACAATGCCTGTAACCAAAAGGCTAGGTTGGTAAGTAAATGCAAGCTAACTTGTGCATTTAATATGTCAAGATATTTATTGTCGGTGAGCCGCACGCACGACTCATTTAGCCGAGATTGCGGCTCGGTTGTTTGATGAGCCTATAATGTGAGGGGTAATCCCGTGTGACCCGTGTACTGTAGCTGCTAAAAGAATACCTTGTAAAGAGCGAGCGACTGCTTTGGCTATTCATCACGTTCACCTCTGTTAATCGAACAATTCTGAGTGCACCATTGTGCTTGGACCCAAAATAATTTTTTAGCACTAGAGTCAATTTTGGTTGTTTTCACAGAGCCAGGCAGTTGTGCGCCTCATATTTTTTTAACCAATCTTTTTATACACCACATTGCTGCTGTAAAAAAAAAACAAATTGTATTTATTCACAGCTGGTAATGGGCTCCAACAAATGCACCATTTACTGACTATCAACTGGTAAAATCTGCATTGCCTGATTGTTGGAGAAAAACCTTTCTTAAAAATGAAACTGTATGCATGTGTGACTTATTCTGAAAGATTTATATCTTTAATAAAAGCAAATGGACTCGGGGCCAATTACTACAGACAGTGGAAGTTGGAAGGCATAATAGATTAATTAAAAGTGTTGGCTTTTAATGATAGTGTGGAAAAGTAGAAAAACACAGCCTTTAGATACGAGCTTCATTTATTGTTTAATATATTTTTGAGGTATTACACTTTCTAAATAGACATTAGCTAAACAGTACTGACATGATAAATTGTTTCTAAATGCAGCAGTCATTACATTAAAGTTTAATAATGTGGCTACAACCGAATGCTATTGACACTTTGCTCTGTACGGTGCCGCAAGACATCGGTGCATATTTTGTGTG
>VUQJ01038211.1:1149-13828 GCA_015108635.1 Andinoacara biseriatus | reverse complement strand
CCTAAACAAGGTGTGTGTGTTGTGTGTGTGTGTATATATATATATATATATATATATATATATATGATCCTTTTTGATAGTGAAAAGTGCTGTTGGTCTGTGGTACAATACATTAAAATATCTAACGTAAAGCATAAATGCAGCACATGCATGCATAATATTTCTCCTGGGCACTGATCCACATTTACCAGCCACAGCCTGACTGCAGCAGAAGAGTAAATATTTATATGGCATATCCATTTGATTTGACTTTACACAGATGTCGAGCTGTTTGTTGGGATTTCGATGAACATTGTATCCTGCACTGTGAATCAGTAATGAGCTGTTTTTGTAATCTTGGTAAAGGTTCAGTATAGTGTCTACACTGTTTATTTAAGATATATTTAAGACGTTATGTTCTTGAATTGCTACCATATGTCCTTTTTATATCTGTCACTGGGCTCCTTCTCCACTTAGAAATGGAACAAATATCTGCAAAGCACTGCTATTCTTAGATCTTCATTTGAGGAATCAATCTTTTAAATAAACATTGGCATTGGAGCACTTCAATTAAACGAGAATGTGGTTCGGGCCTGCTGTTCCCTAAGGTCAGCCTATCCCAAGACAGAAGAATCATTTACAGCGATGCGACACATCAGGGCATTTTCCCCTCGAGTTTGTTTTCTAACAATGACAACAAACTGCAGCATGACTCCAAAAATAGTTGGTTTTTCAAAGCTGATGTCCATGGGCAATTTTCAGCTTGCTTTTGGAACAAATTGCTGATCTTGAAAAAGAAAAAAAAAAAAAAAAGGTTCATATACAGGGACTTTGAAGTACAAAATGGCTCTTATCAACTTTTGCCAGCTGTTTTTAAAGGCGCCCGTTGTTGTGCGTACGTGTATGTTGAATTTAAGGTTTCTCGAAATTGCTTTTCATTCATGCAAATCCCCGCCATTGAGATTCAGAATGCATCAAAAGCGCATTTACCCGAGAGACAAGCAGATTTATCGCCTAAACAAAGTCAGAAAAGAAACTTGTGAGAGTGTCGGAAAGATTCTGTGTTAGCCTTAGCGAGAGCTATTTAATTTGCAGGAACTCACGGTCAGTTTCAAGGCTAATGGTTTGCTCGCTGATGAACGTTGCACTTTTCATCTTAAGAGCTTAAGGTAACCAGCAAAACAGTAAGACAAATTACAACATTTTCCCAAGGTTTGCAAAACCAGCATGTGTGAGAAACCCATTTCAGCTCCTGAAAGATAAGTGTAAGTGAGTGTGCTGAGCAAAGAGTCTCATCCTGGTAATAAATGTAAAATGGGTGTTTAAGACAGAATGGCGGCGATATTTCCTAGTTGTTGGATTATTGGCTGCAGCTAGAATGATTCAATTAACGCTTCCATGGATGAGATTAAGCTGAGACTCGACCCTGCTCCCTCCACACCTGCAATGTAAACTTCTGCAGCCGGAGGAATTCATTATGGTCAGTCTTAATCCATTTTCAACATCATGAAACATGAAAGTGGTCTGAGTCAGAAGTTGGCTCGATTTAATTAGACTGGCTCACCAGATCGCTATCTGACAGCTTTATCAGAGAGACAAGCGTTTGAATCTGAGTGTGGAGTATTCTTAGATGTTGTGATTACACACTACTTAACTCTCTTCAGCTGAAAGAATAAGTAACTTTAGTTGACGTTTTCATGGCTGACAGGCTGAAGTAGAATTACAGTACTATGCAAAAGTCTTGAGCCACCTTTCATTTCTTTGCATTTTAATTACAAGGAACCAGACTTTCTTTAATTGATGGAATTGTGAATGTGAAAAAGTACCATTAGATTTTGAGTCACCATGCAATACCATCTGGAAAAGCTTCATTTTACGGTGACTGTGATCCCAAACACACTGCCAGTGGAGTCCAAGTGTACCTGGATTGGCCTCCCCAGAGCCCAGCCCGCAGCAGTATTGAAGCAACGTGTTTTTGTATTTGATACTGAATTTCTACATATAAACTGCTACACCTATTTTCCTAGCAAAATGGAAAGAAGTGATGGGTGGCTCAAGATTTTGCAAAATGCTGTGGGTACAGGATGTGTGTTAAAGGTGCAATACTTGGTACAGTAAATCTTCAGTTAAGGTGGGTAGTTTTATCATATTTAAAGTTAAAACTCAGGCAGAGACAACTTAACATTGAACTTAAGAGTTTTTTTTCTCTCCTCAACTTGGAGTTTTAGCATTACACTTTTTTCTGTTTCTTTGCAATTCTCGTTGCATCTTTTCCTCACACACCCATCTAAATTCCGGATTGAGTTTAAGTCTTTGTTTTGTTTTGTTTTGTTTCTTTTTTCTCATTTATTTCGTAGATATTCAGACAAGCGTGCTGTGTATAGCTTATTTATGACTGAATGAATAACTGCTGCACACAGAGTGAGCTCTGCAAAGGCCTCTGCAGAGGCTGAAGTGGTGCAGCATGCAAAATGAGAATGTTATTTGGTCTCGGAAAAGTAATGCAATATACATCTCTCAAAGGTTATATGTATCTATTAGGTCACATTTTGTCATGATGCCGGTTTATTCCATAACCACCACTTTAAAATTGATCTCAAAAAATAAATCTGTCTTTTGATTTGACTCAGGGAATAGAATTCCTCTGAAAGGTTTCTATAACATGCACATTTTTATCAAAATTACATCTGCTGTAAGAGTATGAATAAATGTTTAAATATTGAGATAAGCACTGGGCGCAGACAGAAAGAATAGTTTTCACCCATGAGAGCAACTCTGTGAGGCAAATGCTAAAATGAGCAAGGCAACATGCTCCCACTGAAAATGCTAACATGCTGATGTCAGTCAATGTAATATTAGCCATCTTGGTTATTTAGCATGCTAACTTTGCTAATTAGCAATCATTAACTAAATTACTGAACAAATGATCAAAAAGCGCCAGCTGCAGCATTTAGGATCAGCTGAAGGCTTTTCAGGGAGCTTTTAGGATGACCTGATACTAATGAATTACAATAATCCAGCCTAGAAATGAGAAAGGCATGAATTAGCTTTTCCGCATCACTCTGAGATGGGATGTTTTTTCATTTTAAGGATGTTGTGCAAATGCAAAAAAAAAAATGTTTAATTTTAATGTGTACATTAAAACATATCCTGGTTTAAACATGTTCTGCGTGCTGATTTGGCATAGTTTGTCCACCAGAGGGCAAATTTCCTAATATGATTGCATAAATTAGCATCATTATAATATTTTAGTAAGGAAGCATAAGTAACTACAGATTAAAAAAAAAAGGTCTTTGAAATTGAATCTTATCTTTGAATCTTTGAATGTGTTGTGCGTATGAAAGAAAAATGTTGGCCAATAAATCTTTAAATCACCAAATATTGGTATCGATCTTAAAAATCAGTCGGGCTTTAGTTCCGATGTTTGAGTAGGACATGAAAGGGAAAATTATGTCACTTGTCTGGCTTTTGAACACCTCAGTATCCCTTCAGAAGAAGTGGCCGGGGAGAAGGAGGTCTGGATATCTGCATAGATTGCTGCTTCCATGACCCAGATAAGTTGTAGAGAAATGGATAGATGGATGAATGGATGGTTATTGCTGAAATTACATTACTTTACATTAAGGCTGCAATAAATAAAAAGCCAGGGAATCCCTACATTTATTATATTTCATCTTCAACGAGATTGCTGCCAGTTTTCATGGCATCTATCCAATAATTGGCAAGACATTTTCACTCAGAAACACTGACGTTAAACTCAAGTTGGTGCTAGACGAAAAGTCTAAAGTCCTGTTATACATTCATGTAAACCATGTATTCATATAGTAAATATCCAAATATTTCTTAGGATGAGTGAAAAGTCTCGCTATAAAAGTGGCAATTCTATCAATAGACTGACCGACAGACCATCATCGCCTTCCTTCAAGGTTTGTCAATTGCAAATAACAGTTCGCACATGCCACTGCATTGTGGCTTGAAACAGTCTCTTTCTCCAGCATATGTGGCCATCTGGCTAAGTTGCTTTTATTTCCACTTGGAGTTTTTATCTGTGTAAAAGCCTTAAGGGTGATGCTTCTATTTTTTCTACCCAGTGATACGATGTGACAAATAGGACTGTCAGATATATAAAACTATGCGAAATTAATTTAACAGGGGATGATAAAGGGATGTGGATGCACTTGTGTGAATGCTTGTGTGAATTCTGTAGGTGGCAAGAGCGTTCTTCCAGGATGTTTCATCAGTCTGGCTGGCCACAGAGGAGCTGAAAATGCTCATTTCGCTCACGTTTGCTGGTGAATTCATCTAGTTCACCCTAAAGATTGGCTGATACATTAAGGGATTAATGAAACAGAAGTAAGTGAGGGAGCATCGGTTGGTGTTTAGGCTTAAAACTGCAATTGATGTGCCAGAGAATCTGATTGGCAGAAGAGCTGTCCAGCACGACTGACCAGGTGATCAATACAGTTGAGAACAGAGACGTGGGTGGACAAAGGACGGAGGGTTTTGAAAGCATACTCATGAGGACCAGTGCACATTCAAGAGTGAGATGATTATCGCTTATATTGGCTTAGCTCTTCCGCTGGACAGCTGAGGTAATTAACAGAAGAGAGGCAGGGACGTCAATAGCTGACTGCTTCTATTAATGTATTACCTTAGGTGTTATTACTGTGCCACAAAGGGCTGGTAGTTTTTACCAGGCTGCGCATATTCACTCAATGATGTTGTTCTCCTGAAGTTGTAGTACTTATTTAAAAAAAAAAATAGCATTCCACTTGCACACACTTTAAGCCGTGTTACAATCTGTTACAATCACTTCTACTGTACTTTTTAGATGAAGTTTAATAATGACCTAGTCATTACCTTTATTTGTAGTAACGGTGTAATAAAAGGAGTAACAACTGTTCTAACGTGATCAAATACTGATTTATTTTTTTTATTAGAGGATGATGATGAAATTCCGAACCTGGGAAATTCTTTTGGTATAGCAGCTGATCAATAATACCTGGCAGATTATTCTCTGCAGATTGTATTATCAGGGTACTATGAAAGATTTCCTGTATCTGTCCTTGTGCCAGTGGATCTCAGTCGGTTTGTGTACCATCCATTGAGTGGTGCAGGGTTGGTGGTCAGGATTATTCATGATGGATAACACCGCCTCTCCACCACAACTTCAAAACTGTCCAGTTTGCACCCAATCACAGAGCCAAACTTCTGTTGGTGTTACCAGCTCCAATGCTGCTTCCCTGAGTTAGAAAGCATCTCCATCATTTTGCTCTACACACTGAAGGATTTCAGCTTCCCTGGTTAAGAGAGCCTAATCATCCCCTCCTTGTATATAGACTCTGTGTTGGTCTTCCCCTTCAGCCCATTGTTGATGTGGACGTTGATCACCATCTCTCTGGTCTTATTCACATTCAGAAGCAGATGATTTCTCCTGGCTCATTCCACAAAATCATCTGCTTGTGCTCTGTACGCCCCATCCTGCCCATCACTAATACATCCAACATCCAACCACTGCAGAATACAAAGTGTATATAAGATGTGCACGGTGAACAGGCAAGGAAACAGCACAGTTCCCTTGTGGTGCTCCTGTAGTGCACATCACCAAATCAGACAGACCACTGCCCAGTCTAGCATACTGTGGCATGTTTGTCAGTTGTTCAGTAATCTTTGAGATGGTGGACGAGTTTACTGACATTTTCTGTAGCTTCTGTTTCCACAGCAGCGGCTGAATCATGTTAGATGCACTTGAGAAATCAAAGACGGTGATCCTCACAGTGCAGCTGTCACTATCAAGATTGGGAGTCCGTTCTCTGCAGCATGTGCAGTACCAGTCAAAAGTTGTTTTGACTGGTTCTGTAAATGAATGCTCCCAGATTTGGTCTTAATGATTTATGCTTTATGTAGGAAATCTACACCAAAAAAAAGAAAGAAAGAAAGAAAGAAAGAAAATCTACACAATAGCTACATTGAAACCGCAAACTCCTCTGAAACCGTACGCCGTAACCTGACGTGCCCATCGCTAGAAATGTGACTACATGATGGGTCGATGCAGCTCACAGCTATTGTGACTGACCTGTTCAGTACTGTCGATTCGTCCTGTGGGTTTCCGGCAACTTTTTTGCCAGTTTGTTTATCAATCTATCAGTGAGAACAATCATTGCCTCAATATAAGGAAAAATAATGAGCAATGAAACTCGCAAATGTCAGCAAATTTCTGGAGGGAGATTGCTGAAACTAATGGAACGGACGTAAAGGAGCGTACAAAGAAGTGGACAAACTTGGTAATTAACTCATAATGCACCTGCATAGGTATAAATGCTGGCAACTGCGTCAAAGGTTCTACAAAGATTCCTGCAAAAGTCTAAATCAGGACTTAGGTGGACCAAGACTAATGCATCCAGTATCTTCAACACATTGGATGTGAGAGCTACTGATGAGCAGGATGAATGAGAAATGAAGAGGAACATTCCTGTCAGCGCCAAAATGATCACCTGATCATAATTAAAACAATAAACTTCATTATTTGAATGCATTTACAATTAAGCATTTACCTGGAGGGTCTTACAGCCTTCGTCAGACTAGTGTGCTATAACCAGGCGATAACAGCTCCACAAAGGAAATTAGCATAAGCAGCATGAGCACATGGCTAATTTACATATCATTAAACACACATAACCAAAGCCATTTGCCAGGCATTACTTCTCAAGCTGTACTTATACACTTTTAACAGAAAAGGTGTTCTTATTAAAAAGTGAGATTAGCTAACACAAAGGTTGGTTATTATACTAAGTAATTGTTTAGAGACAGAGATGTAGTGATCGTTTTGATTCTCCTGTCTTATAATCTTCCTGATGTGTGTCTTTTACGTCTGTTCTCTTCAGCTTCCTATCTCATATTTTTCCTTACTTGGAAAATTATAAAAAATCTAAATAAGGCTATTTGTGACGGAGGACAATATCATAAAACTACAAGTAAATGTGTATCTGTTGCTTTAAGATTTATGCAGCACATCTGGCAGAGCTGCTATAAAAAACCATGCTGAGCTTCCAGATGCAATCCAAATCTCACAGGTTAGAGAAAAATTTCTTTCTAACTCCAAGTCACCACCATCAGCTCCGGCATCATCACAAAACTTCCGCTTTCAGTCAGAAAGGGATCACCCCTTAATCCTAAACCATCAGAAATCCCATCGATTGCCCGTAAAGCTCGATTTTGATGTGTTTTTTCGCCGCCCGCCCTCCCTCTCTCTTTCTTTTTCGCTCTCCTTTTACATTCCAGCTGCGATGGCTGAAGGCTGTCAGGAGCTGCAAGGATCTGAATTGTTGCCAACATACGTGTACATCAAAGGCGCATCATCAAAGTGCGCCATCTGTCCTGCACGGCCTAGTCTCTTCCAGGCTGTGCAGGACAGATAATAAACACAAAATAATTATTCAACACACTAATTACACAACAAGTAGAACTATTAAGCAAGATGGAGCGAAAATATGAGTTTCAGTGCTGACTTTTATGGTCCAAAGCATTCAGTTTCTGATACATCACATTTTGCCTTTTCATCCATGTCATTTTTATTTACTCTCAAATAATCTCTCATTGAATAATTTCATCATACCCTGCTGAACAGAAATTGAGACTTTAAAGAAAAAATGTTTTGAAAGATTGAAATTAAGTCACTAGAGTCTATTTTTGAGTGAGAAAGCCCACTTTGGTAAGCCGCTTTTCCACTCAGATGAGGTGGCCGGCTCGTGCTGTGGAGAACTGCTAAATATTCCATTACGCTCAGTATTTGGTTTTATCAGGTTGTCAGAAATATGATGAGAGGAGCTTGAAGAGGACGCTGATAGCAGTCGCACTAGTGCAGTAATAAAAGTTATATCCTCTTGTCGGAAACTAGTGTTTACGCAGCCACGTACTACTGTACTGCGTGTGCAGGATTAGACAAAAAACTTGTGAAGTGCACTAGTATAACACCACAGTGGAGAACAGTGTGCTTTAAGGACCTTAATATCTGAACTGAATACATTTGAATTCACGATTTGTGCAAAAAAATCCTCTCAGCCTCTCGGGACTCAGTGCTGCATATATAGTTCAGGCAGACAATTTTTATAGTTTCGCTCCTGTGCACCACCACAGTGGATCTTAAAGCAAATAATTAAGATGTGATTGAAGTGCAGACTTTCATCATGAATTCAACTGGTTTATAATGGTGAAAGGGTGAAACTAGTGGTCGCTCAATTGTCCAATTACCTTTGAGCCTTAAAAAATGGGGCACTTTTTTGTTAAATACCCTTGAAATAAAGCTGAAAGTCTGGACTTCAGTCACATTTTGATTTAAAATCCACTGTGGTGGTGTACAGAGACAAAACTACATTTTATCTTTTGACCAACAAATTAAGCACCTGTCTGTATACATCAATCTAGCCCCAGTATCATTTCTGTGTTAGATCAGTACGCAGGTTTGACAGAAGTCAGATTAGAAAATGTCCAATCTCTAGAAGCTGTGGGCTCAGATATGCGAGCTCTCACCAGGCCACGCAGACAGTCCACATCAGAGTGTGTGCATTGGAATTCTCACTAACAGAAATATAAGGAGTAATCTGCCTGAGTAATTCATAATAATGAACGGTTCAGAGAGATAACTAGGGTTAGGTCACTGCAGCATCAACACAGCATCTTAATACATTCCAGAAATGTACAAGCAACCAACAGGCAAAAAGAAAATTAAAAAAAACACACTCAAATGGACACTCTTCTGCTATTGATTTTTAAACAGATTTCCATGCTTTTAATGCCATTAAATGTATAAACAGTTTTTTATTTATTTATTTTTATTTAACCTGCTTCCGCGGTATTAGAAATAAAGAGTCATTTGATCCAGACATTCAGACAGCTGCTGGAGCTCAGAAACAAGATGAAAGTACTTCAGGTTTAAAGGATTGTGTCAGCAGGACTAGAGGATGGTATCAAGTTTTAGAGAACAGGATAATTGCTATACACATATTACTGGTAGGTTTGTTGCTAATACGGATTGATGCTGAAATCCTGATGTTCACACAGTCAGATCTTATAGAAATGAAGACATCAAAGGATCAAGCAATCAATATTTGAACAAAAGAAAAACCAAGGAGTTTGCTGACTTTATAGGGATTACTTCAGAGAAACAGTTTGCTCTTGTTTTCTTATGCTGAAAATCTCGCAGCTTTGTACTTTCCCATGTCTGTTTGCCTCTTCTGCAAAACGTAAAGCATGCCTTTACTTATCCAAAGTGATAGGTGATTTAGATATACATGAGATTCTTTTGGAGTCAAACCATCAGAAGAGGAAGAAGAGGAAAAGATCACAGAATCAATAATTATCTCATACAGTCGGGAGAGATTTGATCATTGCTGTATAAACACAGTTGGGGGGGGGTTGGTGGTCATTTTTTTTTCCTTTCCAAAAACATGAAACATGAGAGGATCTGTTAGCACGTGCACTTTATTTTCTAGATATAGCCGTGCATAAGGTCAAGGAGCACCTTTTATGTCTGATATATGTGGAAATAGCATTTTAGCAGTGTTAGCATCAATTATTTTGCTAACTAACGGTTAAAAAAATCTGCTATTATCATTTCAACATCTGTCATTTCGCCAAGCAAAATCATAACACTGGCTAGAGAACGATAAGCTTTTTTTTTCCCCCCCTGTGTTTATCTTAAATGAAGGGCATATTTGGTGGTAACATTTTCTTTCAAAAACCTCAAACACAAGAGGATCTGCCACATGATTTTCTAGATACAGTCATGTAAGGTCAAGGAGCACTTTCTGTGGCTGATGTTAGCTGTGGAAATAGCTAACAGAGTTAGCATCAACGCCGATAAAACCTGTTATCATTTCAACCTTTGTCATTTCGCCAAGCAAAAATCAAAATACTGGCTAGAGAATGAGAAGCTGTTTTCTTTTAGTTTTTTTTTTTTCCTGTGTTTGTCTTAAATGAAGGACACAGTAGTTCTGAAATCATTAAGCAAATTAAGTTTATGCATAAACAGATTAATCAAAAGACTTGCTCTGTGACTAAAGCCAATTTTACCTCACCTGCAAAAAGTGTAAATATAAAAGTAAACCTAGAGTTACATCATCTTCTCTAAATGCACTCCAGCAAACTGATTTTTTTCAGTCCCTGTTCTCTGTCCTATCATTTTCTCTTTAACAAGAGGAGATGGCCAGAACATGGTGAGTCATTCATCAACTTGATTTCCTTGAGCAATAGTACACTCATGTATTTTTGCAGAGGCGTTCTCTGCAATATTCTTTCCCTTCATTTTACTGAGGAACTAGATGTTGTGAATGAAAAGACAAGTGTGCTTTGGTTTTATTGATTTATATTATTTTCTGTTTGTTTACACCAGCAAAAGAACCTTTCATTATCGGCGCAATAAAGCATGACCTCCAAATGCATCTGTCTCTGCTGAGCATATTAAGACTCTACACCTTGATGAGTGCCAGTTAAAAAAAAAAAAAAGGACCCGCTGAAGCCTTGCATTAGCTCTTGTTGAGTAACCACGATTTTTTACATTTCCCTTTTTCCACGGGGATTTGGTAGAGAGCATTTAGCTTTACATCAAAGTTTTATAGTTGCTCTCGGGGGTCCGGGGGGGGGGGTCAGTGCTGCGCTGCAGTCCCCATGTAGTCCATTAGCAACCAGCAGAACATGCTTGACCTGATCCAGTCCTTGCCTTGATGGCTTTTGCCATTTTCATAGTCATGCAGAGGAAATCACAGTGTTCTGCAGCTGGGTTGCAGTTTCAGAGCAGGTCAAGTGGCAATACACAAAAGTAGCACTGCACTTCTTTCCCGTTCCAAAGAATAAGAAGGAAATGCAGGCTTTGCTCTCTACAGGCAAGAGGAAAGCCTGCAGGACACTTAGCGTACCCTCATGATACCAGGAGAGTGAGAAAAACACATGTAAGATAGCATTAATGTTTGGTTTCATTAAGGTGAGCACTTTAATACTCATTTTAAATGCTTTCTGACTGGCGTGACTTAATGGTACACGTAATGGAAGTTATTAGCGTTATTTATTACAATAGTGCTAGTCAAAATGACTGCTATAAGAAATGTCAGTGGGGCTATGGTACAAGGATGGGTTGAATACATTCTGACTGTAGGTGAACTCATCCCAAAGCAGGCTGCTCTAATCTTTCACTTCTTCTTGGAAGTCTTTCCGCTGGATTTTAAAACCCGACTGCGGGGATTTGCTGCCATTCGGGTACAAAAGCATCGGTGAGGTCACTGATGTCAAGCAGTAAGGCCTGGCTCACGCTTGGTATTCTCCAGTTATCAATGCAAGGTCAGCGCTACGTAAAGGCCAGTCAAGCTGGCGTTCACATCAAAAGTGGAGAACCAATTCTGTATTGGCCTGGCTTGGTGCTCGTGTTGAAAGGGAGAAAGGGCGTTCCAGCCACAAAGTTGGTGACCCGCAATTGTATGAAAGAGAATCGCTCCTGAACAAAAGTTGAGAAAATGACCTTTTTATCCACAGACCTTCAGCTTTATAAAAAAAATAAAATAAAATATTTCCTTCCCACCAGAGATTTACAAGAAAATTTTGACAAGTAGTTGCTGAGATATTCTGCAGACAGCTGTACATACAACTGCATACATACATGTTGTGTGTATCTTTATATATGAGCTTTTCTACTATCCAGAGTACATAAAATCACACTCCTTCACTCCTTTGTTTTTTTTAACTTTTGCTTCGACATCTTTTATTGATGTTTGACAAGACTTTCTCCTTTTCTTTCATCTCAGCAGTTAGCCCTCCCTTTACCCTCCTCCTGCTTCTAGCTGTCCTTCTGTCTCTCTTTCTTTTGGCTCTCGCAGGCTCTCGTGTCTTTAACGAGCCAATAAGGGACAACTCGACAAACATTCCATCACATTAGCATGGGGGGGACTGGGGCTTGGGATTGTGTTAAGCTCAGCATTAGCCAGTCTGCCACTGCTTTAATTACGTTTGCTCAGCACTAGCTACCGCTAATGGCTAGCTCCGTGACACATCTCCTCTGCCGAAGAAGGGCGAGGGAGCCAAGTTTGAAATGGAAGATGCCACAAATGATTTTAAGACTGAGCAACAGGACATGCACAATAAGATGCCCACTATTTAGTTAAAAGACTAGGTTGGTCTGCATGAGAAAAAACACAAAATGATGGCATAAGAAAAAACGGATTCTGGGATTGCTCTTTATGTTTTTGCAGAAATTTTACTAGAAAAAAATGAAATGGCGGGTTTTTTTTAAGGAGTGAAAGGCCATTCAAACTTTGATATCTCAGTTTGTTATCATTTGAGATCATATCAGTCACGATCTGTGTTTCCAGGATTATTTCCTGCGAGGTTCTGTGACATTCATGCACTGTTTGGGAAAAGAAATAAGCACCAAATGCAATGCATCAGCCTAGCAATCAGGCATTGTTATTCCCATAGCTCTTTTACCTCACTACCCCTTATTTCTGCCTGTTTTTGTCTCTTTCTCAAATCTTTTTCTCTCTGTGTTCCTGGCTGCTGCAGATAGTTATCCCTGTGGGTGGGGTAATCACTGAGATATCATCTCCCTCACTGCTACATCTGCTCTCTTTTCGCTGGACAATAAACACATGTAGCTGCCACATGAATCCCCACTGCATGACCCAACCTCTGTTTTTTTTTTTTTTTCCTTTCCCCC
>VUQJ01038201.1:3743-15506 GCA_015108635.1 Andinoacara biseriatus | reverse complement strand
AAAAATTAGTGGGGTCGGGGGGGGGTAATTACATCGTACCCGCTCTTAAACACACTGTCATCACATTGACTTCTATTATCGTAAAAATAAAATCAATCATAGCTGCTTAAAGACTTAATATTTTCCCAGGACTGTTAAAATTTCAGTTATTTTGGGACCACCATAAAAGTCCCACCCACTCCCGAGAAACCCCATCGCTGCCTCCATCACCCACCGGCACCAACACGCTGATTAAAACAAAGCGACAGTTATTAGGTAGCAGATAAATCATCACAGATTCAGACATGTGAGCTCATCTGGCAATTTCTCAGAAGCGGGTGGAACTAACAAAAATTCCAGATAAATGAGAAGTTGGATCAACGGCAGGAAAAACATGTTGTAACCAAAACTTTGTAAATCCTCTCAAAACAGTACCTGCATCAACAGGCTGCACTGAGGTCACACCTCTCTGCCGCGTCAGCAAAAAAAACACCACCGAGCAGCCCGTTCCACACTGACGCTCATATCCGATTTCTAAATCCGACACGCTGGTCAAATAAGGAGTTAATGTGCGAGGAACACAGGGTCACACAAGCCCACGAGAGCGAGACGACGTTCCTACGAACGGAAAAAGAAATAAAAGGGAAGGAAACAGAAGAGGAAGTGTGTTCTGAGAAAGAAACAGGGTGGTGGTGGTGGCAAGTGTGTAGTTGGTACATCATTTGACCGTTAATGGGAAACGGGACAGGCTTTTCCTAGTTTACCACATCGGTGGTTTCAGGTCCTTTCTTGAGCCGTTTGCTCAAAGCCACAGACGGAGAAGTGTGAAGGAAGGCAAACACCTGGGTCACATCACACCTCAGCCTCTCACAGGGACGGGCATCCATGGGATTTTCATGGAAAACTTTATCTGGCGTTTGCTGTGCTGGAATTTCTGAACCACAGTTCATGTTTTCAGCACCTCTGAGTTTAGGAATGCACACGCCCAAGATTCAGCTTGTTTTTAAAGCGGTAACCACGCCTTTAAATAACTGATCATTTTACATGTCTGTGTGCATGCTGCTAGGCTAACATACCCGGGGGGGGTGTGTGTGTGCGTGTGTGTGCGTGCTCGTTTCTGCCTCGTTGCAACACTTTCAGTTTTGATGCTAGCAGAGTGCAATCATGTGTGACCGTGAGAGAATAACGATATTCCAGCTTAATCATTTTGCTCCGGGCCTGTTTGACACCAGGTTTCGGTACCCATCGCTCACCTTAGACCTGCTAACTCTGGTTTAATACCCGTCACCTCTGTGACATCACAATGAGCAGATGTGTTTGTGGTGTTTTCACAGCAGCCTGCCTGACTTCCATCATCAAGTATACAGAGTATATACATGTCTGAAAACAGCCACATGAGGAAACACCCAGACTGAAGTAAATGTGGCCAAACACACTGCAAGGCTACAACTTATTTATATTTTTGGCGGCATTAAAATGATGCCGAGTCGTTAGCAGTCCCCGTTTGCGGCGTATCCGCCTCATCTCAGGGACGGGTCGGCTGAGCGCGGTCTGAGTACCGGCGGGCCTCATAGACACTGACAGCCTTGAAAAGTTTAATCAACACTTAATAGAAAAATATACTTTCAATCACGCCTTTGTTCAGATTTGAGGGAGTTGTGACTCAGAAGTACGCGTGCTGACGCCAACTGCAGCAATTGGGCACTTAAGGTTTCAAGTACTTTAATTGCCTGCTTGAGTTGTGCGTCACGGCCACGGGGGAGCGATCTGTGGCCAAGAACTCACCTCCTGTTTTCAGAGCACACCTGAGCCTCTTACCCCCCCCCAGCTGCAGTCAGCAAACCTCTGACTTCAGAATATATTATTATGAGACACTCCATCATCTCGCATTAGTTTTTCTTGCATTTCAGATGCATTTAGGGAAGTGAAGGAGGAGCAAAGAGGAGATCTAATCTGTGACCAGGAGAAAAGACAGAAGGAGGACAAAAGGAACAAAGTCATCGATTAAACAAGAGCAAACGTGTCCAGTGAAGGCAAACAATATGCAACAGAAGTCACTGTTTTCAAATGCGCTCCGGGAGAGCATCAATGGAAACGTTCTGCTCTGCTTAAATGTCAAAACCTTCTCACATCTCTACAGTGAAAGGAGTCAGCAGCAGAGCGGCGCTAATCGATCAGCTCTACTTTGGCTTCCTCTGACGAAGAGCAGCAAAAACAATTCTACGTCCTGTGGCTGTAACGCCGATCGTGCTGCTGAATCACTGACGCCACACTGAGTCTCCATCTTCCCTGTTTACACTTCACAAAGTTACATTTTGTTGCCACTCTGACACTCGATCGACTCTTGTGTAATCTCCAGCACCGAGGGGAAAGACAGCCGGGCTGAGGGGGATACAGGAGAGGAGGAAAACTTTAAATGAAGAACACTTGGTCTTTACAGGCTGTGGCACGAGCGGGCATTTCCGTGGCGGCGGAGAATGCGGCTACGATGGAGGCGAAGACTACGTCTGGGTTCCGGGCGGCGTCGACGGCCGTGTGCAGGCCCCTGGCACTGTAGTACTGCACCAGAGGGGCCGTCTGTCGGTGGTAGGCTTCCAGGCGCGAGCGCAGCGTCTTCTCGTTGTCATCACTGCGGCGGATCAGCGGCTCGCCCGTCACCTGAGTGCAGAGAAAAGGAAGGAAACACACAAGATGAAGGAGAAACTCAGGACGGTGCAGGAATCCCGACCACACGGACACATGACTTGTTGCTGTTCTGGAAGTGAATCAAACTTTGGGAAATCATTTTTCCTTCAAAGTTTGACTAATACACATTAGATACAATTTTAGCCACATTAAGCGTTACAGAAGTCAGCAGATAACAGCCGGTAGTTTTAAAACTCTCGCTCGGTTTAAATTATCAGCAGGAAATAAAAACTTCACAGTTTGAACATTTGAAGCGTTTGTTTTTGGTTTTGTTTTGACTTAGTAACCATTTCACAATAAACCATAACTGATACGACTCCGACGAGCTTCTTTGGTTAAGTCGACACAACAGAAGACGACACGTTACACAGGAAGTTAATAGTACACGCAAGTTAAAGATGGCAGGACGCGGACAGCAGCACCAGGATCATTCAGATTCAGCTGCTATTACAACAAAATCTGTTCATGTAATAAAAAATAAACAGAAAGAGGAAAGAAAACAGTAACTTCTGCAGCTTCTCCCTCTGTGCTGCTGTGAAAGCCTCGGCTCCTGCATCGATGCACGATACAAACACTCGCCGAGGCAGATCTGCTCGCAGACTCGTGCCTGTTTTCAACACTGCGTGTTTAAAAAAAAAAAAAAAAGGAACTTTAACTTCAGTTTATTCGAAAAGCAGACAGAGTTATTTTTATATTCAAGACAGAAACGTAAGAAAGAGTTAAACCTCGAACACAGAACAGCACTTTCACAGAGGGAACGTGGCTTGTATGTGTGGCAGTCCTCGTTCTGATAACCCGTTCTCCATCTGCTGCACGCTCTGATTAAAGAGGCCCTTCAGTGTGCAGCAGAGCTCAAGAGCAGATGAAGAATTACCATCACAAGCTGCACCCACAGTCCAATACGGTGAAATCTGAGTGCACTTGATTATTGGGCTAGAAACTCAGCGCTGTGATATCAAGGACCGCTGCAACACCGACCTGAACAGTGAGAAAAGGTGTCAGGAAAAGATGAGACAGGACGTGCTGGCTGGTGGAAGTGGCTGAGCTTTCAAAATAAGAGCAAGGTGAAAAAACTGCCAAAATAAAACCAGCCTGCCAGCAATGTAGCAGCTCATGAAGCAGTCACAGGTTACAGCCTGTAACTCTGACCATAATCTGGGTGAAACAGGGACTGAATGGTGAACAGTGTGAACTGCGGGTGGATGACAGAGTGACAGAGGCCTGTCGGGTCGATGGGATAAAAATAATCCAGCAAACGCCCAACTTCTCCTCGCTGGGTGGTTGGACTCGACTTCTCACTCTATTAATTCATCAAGAAAGGCAATGAAATTGCTTCTTGTCTGCAGCCATTTTCTGCTCGTGCTCTGTGCAGCTTTACACGGACCTTTCAAACCTTTATCGAAAACTGAAACATCAAATGAACTTTAGCACGAGGCAGCATGACGGTGGGAGTCGCAGGTCAGCTGCGATTGACCCACTTCTGTGTGAAATGTCTTTAACCATCATAAAATAAGCTGGAACTGGAAGCACTTCATTATAAAGTCAGTGTTTGGCTGCCTGAACAAAGAAGTTGACCTGATACACGACCTTTGTTCTTTGCTATAATCTCCCGAGGCAATCATGCAGGTAAGAACCTTTTACCTGCCACCACCCAAATTGTATTCAGTCAGCAGGCAGGTCCTCACATGCAGAAACTACTCTGAACAGCAGGTATTACAGATGAGTCCAATCCTGACTAACAGCTGCAAAGTTCCTCAAATATTCGCCCCCATCCTGATTTCCTAATTTGTTTGCATGTTTGTCATGTTTACAAGTTTCAGAGCCTCAAATTTTAATCTCAGATAAAGAACCTGAGGAACCTTTTTAATGATTATCTCATTTATTAAAGGCAGAGTTATCCAATCCCACCTCCCCTGTGTGAAGTAGTAATTGCCCCCCCAGTTAGTGAACGGCCTTTTTAAAGGTCACAACAAATCATCTTCAATCAGATTCACATCCAGACGTCGACTCGGCGGCTCCAAAACCACCACCTTTGTTTTTCCAGACATTCAAAGGAGGACCTGCTGCTGTTCTGGGTTCTTCTGTGACCTCCTGGATGAGCCGATCCGCTCCTGGGAAGGTTCCCCGCTATTCCAAGTTTTCCCCATTGGATGCAGCAAAGGGGGCGCTTACTGTTTCCACACCGGATCAAGTGGGTTTGGATGACATTAATAAATGAGATTTTCTCTTTGTTTGATGATCTGAAACATTAAGTGTGATAAATGTGCAAAAACCTTAAAATCTCAGCTGTGTAACTTCTTAAAAAATCCCGTCTCCATCTCTGATCTGCTCCTTCGATACATTTTGTTATTTTTAAGAGCAGATCGGTGAATGCTGAGAAAATGTCCTCATTAATCCCAAACTAACTCCTGCTGATGGTTTCCAGGTTGACAGTCATTCGGGTGGGCGGCAGTTTAGCCATAATCAGTTTCTGAGTAGGTGGAAACTACTTACGTCATCCTTCATGGGCTCTTTGGGGGGGTTGAACTCCTCGTGGTAGGAGCGGCCGCTCGGCTGATGAATTAGTCTGGGGAAACGGAGGGAAGATGGTGAGCAGGACAAGGACGAGAAAGAAATCAGAGAGAGAGTGAAGGAGGTTTGACGGCCGCAGTGACTCACTAACTACTTAACTGTCCTTTTTTCACATCCCACGATGCCCTTGTCCTACTTGTGCTTGAAAAGGCAGCAGCCTCCTTAAAAAGGACCGCCACAGAGAGGCCGGCTGTAAACTCGCTGTTCAGTGTGATGTGTGGATAATGTGGAGTGGGTACAGTGAAGAAAGGACACCACTGAATGACACACACGTTTTCTGAAGGGTTCAGATGAAAGCGAGTGAAAAGATGTTTGTGTGTTCAGAGTGTGGGTCAGCTTCACATCAGGACACAGTGTGTTACTTTAAGTGTTCGCCGCATCATTGGATCCGTTAATGCACCGAGGAGGCAGCTAAAGGGGCGCAAACACACCGAAAACAGGAAGTCCTACTTCTCTCTCTCCAACATCAACATGTGAACACACAAATTAATATCAGCTCAGACCACACGGTGGCGCCGTCTCTGCACTGCCAACTCAAATTTCTGTCTCAGTTCAGCAACAAAAGCATCTGCTGCAAACTGAAACTGTAAAAGTTGAAGGAAACAGAGTGAAGATCGATTCTGTGGCTTCAAATATGAGCTGCCATAAATAAGTATTGATTATGGCTGCGAGTGCTTGATTCAGACATCAGTCTGTTTTTCCTGTCAGATTCATTAAGAGCTTCATTTAGCAGCCGGGCACTGAGCAGCTCCGGTATTCAGCGCGTCCCGTCACAGACGGACACGTCGCCTTCTTCAAGGATTTTATCCGCAGACCTTCTCGCTGCAGGACGCTCAGTCGCCTTCAGGCCACCTTTTGCTAATCGTGTGCTTCACGCTCCGTTTCTCCTCCACAATCGCTCCCTGTCCCAGACCCGCATCAATCAGCCTCCTCCACCTGACCGGGTTTAACACACGGACAGAATGAGGAGCTCCTCAGTCAGAGGAAAAGCACCGACCTGCTCCCACCGGCTGCCTGCCTGAGAAACAAACCTCCTCTGGCCCCCCAATGAATCATCACACTGACTCCCACCTGCCGCAGATCCTGCGAACCAGCAGAGAATCGTCGACGGAGAACTCGATCACAGAGTCTAGCTTCTCGTCTCTTCTGTCCAACAAGTCGTCGAGCTGGAAGAGACGAAGACACAGCCCTGCATGTAATACTACTGCTTTTAGAGTATTTGATGGTACTTTAGTAAAAAGGTTTGTTTTGCTCTCTGAAGCTTCATTGTTTCAATTTATTTTGTATTTTTGGTTGAAATGCCAAAAGGAACAATTATCAAAACTCTTTTTAAAATATTACATCATTTTAAACTATTTGAATCCATTATTTTCCCCTGATTATTCTGAGTTCTACTTTTAATATATTTGAGAAAGTTTTACAGGTTTTCTGCATGTTGTTTATTTGTTAGGCAAGATAAAAAAAAAGGTTCTATAATTGCAGCTGTAAATAAATCCTGACTGACACACACACACACACACACACACAGATAAACGAGGTCCTCACCATCTCCGCTTGTTTGACCGTTCGAGGGAATCCATCCAACAGGAACCCGTTCCTGCAGGCCGGCGTCTCGAGGTTCTTATCAATGAGCTCCACGACCATCTCATCACTGACCTGCAGTCAAACAGAAACTCGTTGATTTATCCTGCAACACTCCGGCCTCAGCTACAGAACGCAGCATGTCGACACGGATTTTTTTTTCTCAGTTCGCAAACAAAGTAAATTTACTTCACGACAATAAAAAAAACCTTTGTGTACAAGGACAGGAAACAGTTCTTCAAGTACATAAATATGAGCAAACAGCTGCAAACAGTGAGAGTCAAACACAGATGGCAGGAAAATCACAATCGGAAAAAGCGCTCAGCAAACTCCAACAACAATCCCGTCACATGCTGGGAAATGAAATAGATGGTGTGTGTGTGTGTGTTTGTGCAGCAGCTGCACAAACACACACGAAGTAACCAGAAATGCAGAAATAAGCAGACAGAGAGCCAAGACAAGTTACTGTTTTGACATGGAGACATCTTAATGAGATGCTGCAGACTCCACACTGAGGGGCCAAGGTGGAATCGAACCCACTCTTTGTTGTAACAATGCTTCATGTTCTTCATGTTGTAACAGGAAATCTGTTTATATCCTCATAAATGGAGCCACATTCGTGGGCTGCAGCCATGAAAAACTTGCTAAATCTTCTCCAACAGCTTCTCCTGCTGTTCACTTTAGTTTTTTTGTTGGATTGGATGTTTGAAGTCTGAGGAAATGAGACATATCAGCAATTTAACAATCTGTTGACTGAACAAAGAAGCCTCAGTAACATGTGGAAGAACCACACACAGCCCGACACCTCCTCCACACGCCGCTCAACCAGCATTTGTCGCAATTCAACCAGTGTGGTTGTGAACAGTGATAAACCTCGATCTGTGGGGGCGAGTGTCATTATCTTAGAGGGCAGAATTTGGTCCCAGACTGTGGAGATATGGGACTGCCACTGGTTAGTAATGTAAGATATCGATATTTTCTGCTTCTCAAAAGGTATAAACAAAAAAAGGCAATGTGAGTCAAAGCTAAATGTCTCAAATGCCACACGGGCACTTTTATTAACATTCAGCTATAGAAATTGCTCAAAAATAAGCTATTGGCATATTTAAACAATAATGCTCTTTAAATAAATTAATGCTTTTTCCCTCCATAACAAAAGACACTCAGCTGTGCTATTAAAATGTAAACAGAAAAGTTGCAGAGTAAAAAGAGCAAAAGGCTGACTTATTCTTTAAAAAGCCAGTGTGCAGTGAAGTACACTTCAGCAAAGTACTTCCTCCTGTGTCTACTCCTGTACATCTAGTACTCTGTGCAAATGAAAAGCAGCTAAATCTAGCAACAAAGTTGCTAAGTTGGCAACATTGCCATGCTGCAGCTTACTGCATGATTTACGGGTGAAGCGTGAGGGAGAGAGGTGGGGCAGAATTTGGTCCACAGATTTTCTTCAAGGCTTCCGTCACAAGATTCATTAAAAAGTTCAGTGAACTTGTTTTAACACGACTCAATCTGCACATTTAGATTATGGACTGCAGGCTTGTGTAGTCAATGTGGTATGATACAAAACTGAACTTGGACAGAAACCAGGCTGCTGGCGTCTTACAGACGTCCACAGCTCTGTTTTTTTTCTCCCGTTGCGTGTCTACATTATCCAGGATACAGTCATGCCGTTTTCATAAACTTTGTTGGAACCATCGCTGCAGAAATGAGAGAAAAGTCCTGAACATCCAGAAAGGACGGATAAATGTGACACAGCAGCTCAGTTACAGCACAATTAGAAGAAACCATATGAGATCAAAAATAAAAATTAAGTCAGTCACGCATTGGCAGAAGACATTTCACACACATCATTGCCCATACACGGCCGAGCTCTAACATGTAGGAACCCGGAAATCACGCGATGACGTCATAAGAGACTTTGGATAAACCTCAGAGGGGACAAAGGGAGAAAGATAAATATACAGATCAGCGATGTTACCAGTTTGCCAGAATCCATCGTCTCCTTTAGTTTCTTGCCGAGCTCAGAGCCTGACGCCACCATGGCCCTCAGCATGTCTCCTGTCGCCAGATGGCACACACAGTACTTCTCTGCTAACCGCGGGGCCTGCAGGGAGAAGGAGAAGTCTTCATTATTAAACCATTAAATCGTCACTACCAATCAACAACTGAAGGAAATATTTGGGCGCTTATTTAAACTCTGATGAACCAACACTCCTGCACCGCTGGCTGATAAAACCATGAAAGCAGTCTGTGGACTCTGGCTGAGAGCCCGAAGAGTATGGAGTGATACAGATCTGTGTAACTGTGTAAAAACACAGCTCACTGTTACTACTCAGCTGAGGAGTCGACTAAATATTAGGAAGACAATATCTTTATGTGGTCTAACTAATGAAATGAAAGGCCATTTATAATTTATATAAGTTCCTGCCAAACGCATCAGGGAGATCCACCAGTTTGAGCAGAACTAATTAGTTTCCTTTCTTACAGTTACACATATAACTGAGTGTTTTACTGTGAGAGGACGTCTGTGCTCACAGATCAGAGAAACTTCACAGTGAACACATGACGAAGGTCTGACACAGCCGGCCGGGCTCAGCCCTCTGACACTGGATCGCAGCTGAAACGCTGAGAAAATTATAATAAGGAAACCCACTGATATGCATGAAGCAACCGGTCTCCTACCGTCTTCGCAAAACTCTTCTGTATTTGATCAGTATGTATGCAGTTTGAGGTTTTTTACTGCAACTGATTTATTCATATTTGTTAGAGGATTGCTTAGTAAAACACACACCTAAGAGTGAATCCCATTCCCAAACATACAGTTTACAATTATACAAAAGTGTTGGCTGCAACAATTATTTTACAAATTTCATGTTTTTATTGATTTAGTCAAAGAATCTAAGGCAGGTTATTCACCTTCACTTCCTGAGCCTGCAAAATTGGCCAGTCTTTATCGATGATTTTAACATTTTAAATACGAAGTATTAAAATATATCTGCAGCTTTCTAAACGTAAGGCTTTATACTATTCCAGCTGTTTCACATCACAATGAAAAGATATTTTATGAAACTTGTATACCTCTGTAGCCTGTGAACACCATTAGGAAAACAGACTGATTGATTATATTTACATACTATATAATAAATGTGCAAATGACTTTAGGTAGCAGGCTTTCATTACCAAAAATGTATGAACAAATACATTAAAATAACTGGTGGATGTTTAGGCATGAACTTCACTGTAAAAGTAAAGAAACATTTCTCAGAAACTCGGACATTAATGAGATCGTTATCAGAATTAACTTCATTACAGTGACAAAGTTTAATCTATGCCCTGAGATAAACAGGCTGACACAGCATCTAATGACAGCTGCCACCAGATAAAGACAGGCATTAGCATTAGCACCGACCATGAGCCTAAACCACACGACTGTTTTTTCAGGCTAGCGGCTAATGCTCGTGCTAGCTCGTTAGCTCGTCCTGGAGTCTCTGCCCTCACCTGAGTCCCCTTCCCGGCCCCGGGTGGGCCGAGCAGGATGGCACGGATGCCGTCCTGCACATCGGCTATCGCCTCCTTCAGCTGCGTGCTGGGGGCCATGTCAGCACCGGGGGAGCACCGCGGCAGAAACTTTGGTAAAGTCCGTCGGTGTAGGTCTGCGTACACTTCAGCCAAGTTGGCCAGGAAAGGAAGTACCGGTGCATTCCCTTTCCGCTAAAACGCTAAAACCCCGCCCCTCAACTTAGACTTCGGCGCATGATTGGCTGTCACACGGTTCTATCACTACCTGTGTCAGCTGATTGGCTGGAATTTGTAAAACGCCTCGTGTAACTTCCGAACAAGGTTTCAGCGGAAAAATTATAAAATTGACTTTAAAATTTATAAGCACCAAAAATGAACACCGAACTACAGTGAAATATAAAATAAATGTCACGCATTTATTTACTGTCTGCTTTTAATAAAAACATATTTTTAAAATTAATTATGTATTAGTAGTGTTTGTCAGTGTTATGAGAAAGAAATAATTTCAGACTATTTTTGTGTTAAAGTTTACATTATTTGAACAACAAAAATCTCATCTATATAATATAATATAATATAATATAATATAATATAATATAATATAATATACCAAATCACAAATAGAATGCTACCTGGTGTGGTGCCCTCTTGTGATTAAGGAGGGAGCTTAGCAGTTACCATGTTTCCATTGTTTAATGGTGAGTGGATTCCATAAAGATGGAGCGATATTAAGTAACAACTCTTCTATCACCAGAGTAAACACAACCAAGAACTTTCTCTGAATCACTGATATTGAACATAATAAAGATCGGTACATTAATCTCTGTGAAATAACTGTTACTGACGATTTAGTCATTGTATCCACAAAAAATAGGAAGTGAATTACCCCAAGTTAAAAAAAGACTTTTATAGACGAGGGTGTGTTCTTGCAAAGGCACTTTTTAAAAAATTGTCTGCGTCTCATGAAACTTCTCTTTTTCACCGGCTAATACACAGCAGTCACACACAGCAGCAAAATGCCCGAAGCTGAAGTGCTGTACTCTCATGTGAAGTTTAAAAGAGGAAAGAAGGAGGCCAAAGGTGAGTCTCATCTATCAGAAAAGTTTTTTCAGGTTTGGGTGTAATGTGAGTAAATTTTTATCAGCAGCCGTTATAACAGTATCATCACTCTGAGCATCAGGCTGGTTTAATGTTTTGTTGCAGAAGCAGCTTCCTCATCAGCAGACGCGACTTACTCTCAAGTGAAGGTTCAGCAGGCCACAGCAGAGCAGCCTGGTATGTAAAGAGGAGTAATTAATACACAGGAGATCATGAAGCAAACAGTCGACAAAGGAAACATTTTATTTCTAAAACAGAACAAAAATGTGTCCTTTGGTCACTCAGAGCTCTGAGCTCAGAAACAAAAGACGAGACTGAATCAAGAAACTGTAG
>VUQJ01038198.1:9209-23036 GCA_015108635.1 Andinoacara biseriatus | reverse complement strand
CTCGCTGTGCTCTTCGGGCCCTAGGGCGAATTAAAAACAGACACAACTCTGTAATAAAAATCTCGCAGGCATTTACCAAAAACATCATCAGCGAACACAGGTCATTGCCTGATTAGTGTGTGATTAGTGTGTAATGCTTGTGTTAAAAAATAAGGCAACAAACTTAGTGTATAGATCTAAGATGTCACCTCGCTTTATGTTTTTGTGGCAGTCATGTGAATCTTGATCTTGCAGGATGAATCCTGAGGATTCACCTCTGTGTTTGCTGTCTTTTGCTATATCTTTGGAAGCCAGGAGAACACCATGCACGCAGGGTTCAGCAGCTCTGTGAGGACCAAAATCTCACAAGTTGAAGTGGCTGTTGGGATTGGAGTTGGGCAATCAGCTGTAATGCTTTAGGTTAGACTAGGGAAGGCATTCTTTCAATGACAAGTCCTCAGAAAGATAGGTGTGCAGGGATGTGTGTGTGAGTGTTTGTGTGTGTTCATCGGTTTTCTATCTGTTGATGCCAAATTATCTGAACATCTAGGAATACAAGCATGCTCATTAATATATGGAGTTATTTTTTTCCATTTTTATTGAAACTAACAGCCCATCTGATTCTCATTATTCAGCGGGAGGAACAGGAAAGTGGCTAATTCACAGCGTCATGCAGCCTGTTGCCTTCGGCGCCAACAGACAGACCTCCATTCTCATGTGAAAGACTTTGTTGTTTATGCAGTGTGTACTGCCACTTTAAAACACAATGACTGGAACACGAAACACATTCAAAGCAACAACAGGAAAAAAAAAGAGATACTATAATTACATTTTAAGGCAAATGCTTTTTTCTCTGTGATGTAGTTAAATGATCGCTTGCTTTAATTGAAGGTTGAGCTTTAATTAATGGAGCAGTCCTATTCTTCTTCTTCTTAGACATCTGCATCATAAACCAGCGAGGCTCTTTTTAGGTCAGAAATTTGAGTTTATTAATTAAACTAATTATGGAAAAAACATTTTAAAAAATGCAGCTCTACTGTATGCATATATTTGCAGTAATGACTTTCCAATCATTTGAACCTTTTAGTCATTTCAAAATAGGACAAAGACAAGAAATCAAACATTAAATCTGCTCTTTTTGATTTGGATAGCACCCAGATGGCAGCAGATGTTGCTCCAGAAACTATGTACATCTTCTTCATGTGCATCATATATAAAGAAAAATATGTGGAGTTAAAAAAAGACACAGAACAGAAGAGAACAGACTTCAATAAAGGGGTAAATCATTTAAACTACAATTTACTGAAAATGGTAACAAGACAACATATCAAATGCTGAGAAATTCCTTTTTTTATTATACGATCATTTTGAATTTAAGACCAGCAACACATTTACTACTTTGTTGCGTCACCTCATCATTTAACACTCTTTAAACACTCTGTAAAAGTTTGTGTCCCAGTTCTTTTGGAACAGGGGGTTATGAATGCATTTCGAAACCATTTGTGTACAAGCACAAGATGTTCTTGACACTAATTAACGAATTTAATGTGTGCATAACGTGTAAAGCATTAGGACAATAAAAAGATTTTTTCTAATGTCACAGAAAGACCAAAGTTATGCCTAGATCATCTCCATCTATTTCCTCCATAAAATATGTCATAAATCTACTTTCATTTTAAAAAAATACACTGTTTTATGCACTCTGTTTTTAAGAAAACATAGTAGATTAGGATACCAGAAATGAATAGTATTATGAAGTGTTTTCTTTAGGGGCTACCTTTTAGTTTGGTGGTCTAGTAAGAATTTACAGGTTAAAGGGGCACCCAAATTTAACATGTAGCTTTGCCTGTAGAGATGTGTCTTTACAGCCAAAGACTTCTGATATTAAAACCTATATCCTCTGTGCCACCTACATATTTTTCCATCTATGGCACAGACGAATAGGCTTTAATATAGCAGCCACATACACGAGTGGGATCACTCAGTTCAATGTTGATTTGAGCCCCCTCTCTAACAAATAGTTTAACTTCTGATGTTTGTGTTTATTTCCTCTCTTCGTTATAGCCATGGAGAGTCACGGTGAGTGTGAGATCAAGGTGCAGCTGAACTGCAGCCACTGTCAGACGCAGAGCTGCAGACGAGAAGCAGAGACCCACCTTGTCCTCTGCCTCTGTGATGACGATGAAGTCCTGGCCAGTGACAACGTTACATGCATTGGTGCTCTAAGTATGTTCCAATCCTGTCAGATATGAACTATGATGTGTCAGAAGTTTTTTTTTTTATCTTAAGTGACACCCTCAAAATTCTTTCAAACTAAACAGCTAAAAATAATGTTAATTGTCCCTCTCTGCTCCCTCCCAGCAGCTCCTCAAGGCCCGGTCCCTCCACAGGGCTCGATGTCAACGTCGCTGATCCTGGCTGTTGTGGTGTCCACTGTCGCCAGCGGCTTTGCGCTGGTCTGCGCCGGCGTCATCCTCAGTAAGAGACTCCTCCAGTTCTGTGCACAGTCTGTGCCCTCCACTTTCCACCGGCTGTGAGCACAGCTGGACACGCACGTGCTTCCAGATGTTACTAACAACAGAAACAGAAACAACTTTGATAAGTGTTGGTTTAAATGCTCTTTGTTGGCTGTGCAGCAGATGACTAAAGGAGCAATGGTAAAGATATGGTTCTGAATTATTAGATGCTGACAGTGAGCGCAGTATGAACACTCATTACAAGCACTTGTTTCAGGTAATGCTCTCTTTTCTCTGGTTGTATGTATATACAGTATAAAAAGGTGAAAACAAGACTATTTTGCTCATGAGAGGCGATGCAATGGAGGTGATTGTTAAATATCATATTGTTTATATGCTGTATTCAGTGCCTGCAATGGAACGATTGCTCTCATGGAAGCATGAAATTTTCGAGATGTGCTGTAAGCATCTCGCTGCATGAATTCCTTCTGAAAATGGCTGATTATAAAAAGCACAAGTAGAAAGAGTTGACATTTAACAGGAAAGTTTCTCTCAGTCAGAACAAGTGGGTTTCTGTAGCGGTAAATGTCAGCTGTTATAATTCAGTGTCTATAAAAAACAAGCAAAAAAACAAAGCAGCAATGATTATACAGACATAAAGATTACAATGGTATTAGAAAATGAAGAACTGTGATTAGAGATCAGCCTTTTAGTCCTTTTGAGAAATTGAGCTGAACCCACTGGTATGGACTCCATGATAAGAGGATAGAGCAGGAAGTATTCAGCTTTGAAAATGCTATGTACACAAAGCGCTATGATATGGAGCATTTAGGAATCAGTGGGCGCCTGTTTCTGAGTGACTAGATTTCCAGATTTCCTCTGCTGGCTGCAAGTTTGAGACAATTGGATGGTCAGACAGGCAGTAAAATGCTTAAAATAGGAATAATTAGGGAATTAACCATTAGCTGATTTGTATAGCTTTATTTTAACTGCTTTGTGGCAACAAAACTTACAACAGGAAGATAAAGAAAGAACAGAGGGATATGAGACAACCACATTTTGACAATGAGCATGAATTATTTAACATGGTCTCAAAAGCTGCTATGCAAAATATACTGTTAAGTATCTTCTTCTGTGTGCCAAATCGTGTTTTATTAACTCCAGACACTTTATATAAGTACCGTTTTAACGACATGTGCATTTTCCAGTAATACAGGACACTGAGGGATTATAGAGCCAATAACACCAGGTGCACCTTTGTCAGCTTTTGTGACAACTGCGTGCTGCAAGTTTTTTGAGAAGGGAATCCTCTAATGAGCTTTGTAAAAGTGTGCGTGTATAGCAGGTTCTCTTTCTCTCTCTGTTACCCTTTTCACGACCTCACTGAAAGTGCCAAACATTAAGTGAAGCTCAACTATGTTCCCACAGTACGACGGTGAGAGTAAACGTTGTGTCAGAGCCTCTGGAGGAATCTACGCTGCACTGACTTCCTGTAAAGTATCAGTTACGCTCCCAGCTCCCCTGGGGGTTTAACACAGTCTGACAGGAAAACCAGGCATGACCAAAGCAGTTTGGATTTTTTTAATGAAAAAATGCATATAAAAACCTCCTGTAAGGAAAATGATATAGAGCACCTCTTACAGTTTTTAGAGTGAAATGGACATTTTAACTCTTGGCAATAAAATCTGAGCAGAATAACATGAGTTTTCCAGCCAAACATAAAGCAGAAACTATTTTAAAACGTATTTGGTGACCTCACTTTCACCCTTCCCAAAAAGTGATCTTAATTTCTATTTCACCGTGAGCTTTATTTACATTATATCTCATGATATCTTGGCATGAAACATTTGTCGTCCCATTGTAAATGATGCACGCGTTACAGTGAAATCATCCTCTGACAGAATCAGCTGCTTCTATTTTTTGTGATATTAATAAGTACTTGTGGCAAACCATTAAAAGATAAGCAGTGGATATTGGATGTGGTTTGTTATGCAGAACATCAGCGAGAGAATATGTCAATGAAGTACGGCAGATTTGGGGAAATGAGCAATGTTGTTGTTTTTTAAAAACGCCACTCTTGAGAAGTGGAAAAGGCGAGTTAATCATCAGCTAAATAAGTACTGAGTCTGCATTTGTGCTGTGAAGAAGGTTTGAGCTCGGTGCAATTAAACATAAATACACCCTGCAATCAGCGTATCAGAGTGTAATCAGACAGACGTTAATTGCGGATACGATGGTGCTCCTAGTGGTTAAGTGTGCATACTGGGTCAATTTGTGCAAAATGGAACACTAACTGCAACTGTGTTGTAAATGTGTGCACTTGCTCTTAAATAAATCAACTCCTAAACAAAGGCTGATGACATTTATCTGCTTTTAAAGTTACATACTTGGGAAGGACGGGATGTATTTGCAAGACCTTATTTAATTAAAAAGGCAGTAAACATACGCACACGCTTCAGGTTAATGGTGTCTCCTTACCTGAGCTCTCCCCCATGCAGGAAGGTAGTCTGTTCCCTGGGCACCCCATGCCCTTCACCCCCACCTCTTCCTCCCCCTCCTCCTCCTCCTCCTCCTTTTCATGCTCCTTCCTTCTCCTCCTCAAAACTCCCCTTATCCCAACCCCTGAGTCCCTAGCATCTGCACCGGGCGATGGCTCGACGGCACCTCTTACCTGCACGCAACGCCCCCCCTCCCTGGCAGACTACCAACCTGCATCGGGGACATGGGCTGCCTCCATGGCGGGTGAGTCCAAACTCACTGGCACAGACAGTATAGGAGCAGTAACCAAGGAGAGGCCATCCCACATGCGTGTCACGTAGGTTAGTGGCTTTAGAAAGAAGCGAGCTCACTCGACTTCTGAAGGCTGCTCATCATCTCTGCTTCAGGCTTCAATACCTGCTACTAACATAACATGTGAATTACAGATCCAAACTGATGCTGGTCAAGGTTTGAAGAGGTAGAACTCCAGAGTTGGAAAAGTGCTATGCAGAATTGGTGGAGTATTCTTTAAGAACAAAATGAAGCCCATGTGAAACATTTTTACCATATTTTTACAATTTTATTCCCACTAAGAATGTTGTTTTGAAATTGAAAATGCAACAGAGACGTGGCTTGATCCCTCCTTGTGTTGCCGCTCCTACATTCAGTCAGATAGTCAGGAAGATCCTTCTGCCACTTACATGCACATGCAGGGTCCTGATTATAGTTTGGTCATGATTTTTATAAAGAGCTTGTAGACTCTTTGGTGTAACAACTTGTTTGTCCCTCTTTTTCTGCAGTGTGGTACCACAGAAAGAACGACCTGCACGCAGTGAGGGGGCGACTTCAGAGTCCGGAGTATAAGCTGAGCAAAATCCGCTCCTCCACCATCATGACGGACTACAACCCAAACTATTTTTTCACTGGCAAGGCTGCCTCGTTCAGTGAGCTGAAGGAAGTGCCACGCAAGAACATCACCCTTCTCAGGTGTGACACAATGGGACACAATGTCCAAGTGCCGGTTTAAGATTCTGTGCTGACGTCCATACTGACAGAACAGACTCTCCAGGTGCCTTCATTTCATTTGTACTATTTTCCTCACCTCTTTCCTCTTCTTAAGGGCTCTTGGTCACGGTGCCTTCGGTGAAGTCTATGAAGGACAGGTTCTGGGGATGAGCAGTGATGGCAGTGCAATGCAGGTGGCCATAAAGGTCGGCGTCTCACATTTTCTCAAACTAAAATGTTTAATGATGGCACCTCACATGTATGTTCATTGCATATAATCCCACAGTAGTGCTTCTGCTTCACAGATCTAAAGGTCGGACAGATTTTTTTTTTTTTTGGTAATGCACTTGCCGCGTGGTTGTTTGAATTTCTTGTGTCGTGCAACGATTGCGGCACAAAATGACTGAAAAAGAAGAATGCAGATTTGTTCAATGTCCCCGGATGACATGGCTTAAAAGCCGCACAGTTTAAAAAAGGGGAAAGCAAAAAAGCAGAGAGAGCGCCGCATGGGATTGTCTGCTTACAATGCTCTACTGATTAGGTCTAAAAATGTATATTTCCTCTTAACAGTGGCACACACTCACGTTCTCTTTCTGCTCTCTAGACTCTACCAGAAATCTGCTCCGAACAGGATGAAATGGATTTCCTGATGGAAGCACTGATTATGAGGTGCATGAGAAAGCAACCATACACTTCCTTTGTGCATTTCACACACACACACACACACACACACACATACATAAATCGTGGCCTCTAAATATTTTTGGTCACACACCAGGAGATGTGAAACTTTACTCATTAGAAATCAAACCGTTACTACAAGTTACAGCACATCTACATACAGTTGTGACCAATACTTTACAAACACTCATTATGGGCATGAATGTCATTGTTGTTTTGGGCTTTTAATCATTTCACTGAACTGCATTGTACAGCATGCATCTTTAATGACTTTAAAAAACAAGAACTGGGTGCTCAACTTTGGAATTTTTTTGGGATTTTCTCTAATCCACACAGGCTCAAATACTCATATTTATATATACATAGATCCCCACTAATATTTGGTTAAATGTCCCTTAGCAAGTTGCACTTCAACCAGACACTTTTGATAGTCATCAATAAGCTCCTAGCATAACTCTGTCAGGATATTTGACCACTCGTTTGTCATGTCTCGTTAATTGGTTGGTTTCCTCGCATGGACCCAGGTTTTAAGCACAGTCCACAAATTTTCAGTAGGCTTGAGGTCGGTGCTTTGGGAAAGCCATTCCAGAAGCCTAATATTAGCCTGCTTTATCCACTCCAAAACCAGTTTTGATGTGTGTTTGGGATCACTGTCCCGCTGGAACACCTAGTTGTGTCCAAGTCTCACCTGTCTAGTTGTTGAGGGGTATCTGCAATTGTTTGCAAAATGGCCCATTGGCTTTCCCGAAGACTGGTCAATTGTCCATTATTATGCCAACGCTACCAAAAGCGTCTGGTTGAGGTGTAACCTGCTAAGGGACATTTAACCAAATATTAGTGTATGTGCATATTTTAGTTTGTATTTATACTTTTAAGCCCGTGTGGATGAGAGAAAATCTAAAAACTTCTGCACCCAAATCTTGTTTATTGAAGTCACTAGAGATGTGTGCTGTACAATTATCCCCCCCTGGAAAAAGAGCAGCTCAAAGAAATTATTAAAAGCCCAAAATTATGATGTTTATGCCTATGACAAGTGTACAGTAGCAGTAGATAGAAGTCACTATATTTCATTGTATTTTCACTATATCATTTGTAACTTATAACAGTTAAAATAACAATATGTCCTGTGGGGAGAATACTTTAACAATTTCATCTGATCTGAAAATTGTCACTTGCTGGCTCATAAAAATTTTAAATGTTTTGTGGTTCTATAAGAAATATTTTATTGTTTATTTTATGTGATTTTAAAAATGTACTACCCTAAAAAAGAGTCTTCTGAGATTGTATTTAAATTCCTTTTAAGACCTTATACCAACAAGATTGTTTTTAGTATGTTAATATTCATAAAAGCTTTGAACAGTACTTTCTTGCCCCCACTTGTACGACCGTATATTTGAGGACCGCAAAGTCATCTGTGTTGCACGGTAATGGCAGGAAAAAAACTAGCACAAGCCTTCTAAACAAAACACCCTTTTGTCAACTGTCCATGCAGCAAGTTCAGCCATGAGAACATTGTGCGCTGCATTGGCGTCAGTCTGAACATCCTGCCGCGCTTCATCCTGCTGGAGCTGATGACTGGAGGAGACATGAAGAGTTTTCTGAGAAGAAACAGGCCAAGAGCAGTACGTCTGTGCTACACACTTGCGTGTGTGTGTGTGTGTGCACTTTTGTGTGTGTGTGGGTCTGTGTGTGTGTGTGTCTGTCTGCCATTGATTACTGCATAATAAACTGTACTCTGTCCAGGGTCAGACCTCGTCACTCACCATGCGGGATCTGCTGCGGATGGCCAGAGATATCGCCTGTGGATGTCGCTATCTGGAGGAGAACCACTTCATACACAGGTTCACATTCACACCCAGCTTTCACAGCTTAGAGCGCAATAAAAGTACAAGCAAAAAGTGTTTTGTTTTTTTAGCCACAGCGAAATGAAATGTTAGCCGGCCTATGTTGTGGTCAGAACCGTAAGAAAAACATGATTCATTTGACATTCTGTAACACTGCACATGTTGCTCTAAATGAAACCTCTTGCAATGCAACAAAAAAACACATCAACAAGTATTATTTTATTTTGACTGCAGTTTGAGCTTTTCTTTGAACAATTTACTTTTGTTATTTAAAAAATGTGAGCAATCTGTTGCAACAGTCCTGTAACTGTGAAAACTCTGCAGCACAATCAATCATCTTTTGAAGGGTTTTCAATGGCGTATGTTTCTTCACTGTAAGCTGCAGTTTTGAGCATTTTTTTGCAGCAGCAAATCTGACAAAATAACAACAAGCTTAGCGATTTCTTGTCATTACACCGATATATTATGTGAAGGATTTTGTGTTTTTCAGAGACATTGCTGCCAGAAATTGCCTCCTTACCTGCCCTGGATCGGACAGAGTGGCTAAGATTGGAGACTTTGGCATGGCACGAGATATTTACAGGTTCATATCATAGTGCAGTAGGACTCTGTCCACACAGAAACACACGTGATGATTTAAGATGGATTGATGTGGTTAATAGAGCATAGCTAAATAGGTTTTTAATTTTCCTCCACAGGGCCATGTAATTTACTTACATTTCAGTTCATGGACTTTTGGCATTTAGCTTTTGTTCTTAACTCAGCCTAAATGTACACCGCTTTTCTTTTCCAGAGCCAGCTATTACAGGAAGGGAGGTCGTGCCATGCTGCCAGTTAAGTGGATGCCACCGGAGGCCTTCATGGAGGGGATCTTCACCTGCAAAACTGACACATGGTATAAGTCTAAATACTAAATATCTACATTAGAGCACAAAAAACTCAGCATCATCATGTTCAGTTGTAGGTCTTGGTAAATACATGTGTTCATGCTAACTGTTGCAAACACAGTTCTCTTGAGAGATAAAAAATATTCTCCAACACAACTGAATTACATTTTAAAAGCCTGTATGTGGTGCCGACAGGAGAGGTTTCCACAAATCAAATCTTTCTACTCCTAAACAAAACTACACGAGCAAACAGTTCATTATATCAAGTGAACGTCTCTTCAAAACAAAACAGCATTTGTATTCCAGATCCCGAGCGAACTAAATAAAGAACACTCAGTGGCTGTAACAGTGCAGCCATTACAGCCACTGTGATCCAAACCACTTCTCCAGCGGCAATACAAGTCAAATATTTAGCATGGGGCAAACCATTTAGTAGTTCCTGCAGATCAAAAAGTTGGCCCCTTATTGTGTGGAGACCACAACATATTCGATTTATACAGCAGTCTGTTAAAGCTCAAGGATGGAGTTAGCAACATTTCTCCTCTGAACAAATGAAGAAAAAAACACACACAAGTGTAGCGGCTGCTGCGGATTTCCATCCAGTTAGAAAAACTCAACACCAGTGATCTACTACACTGTTAGATCCCAGCTCAGCTAAGGTGACTGGATGTTTATTTCTCAAATACAAAAACAGACTTTCAATGAGCAAATAAAAGCAAAAGTCTTACAAAAGAAGAGGCAAACATCAGGGAGTGATGGGACCTGTGGGTGTTAAAAACACCAAAGAAATAAATAAAACCAAGAAGTTGATACTAATGCTGTTCAGCTAAAACGCTGATTTGCAGAAGAAAATAATATCCTGCCCTAACCAAAGTACAGCACAGCAGCACTCCTGCTCCAGATATCTCGAACGATGAATCAACTCCTAATCCGTGGCTAGTAAAAGTGAAGTTTGTGGAAATGTGAGAGCTAAACCGAAGTCCAGCCCCCAGGCAATACAGCAAGTGCCTCAGGAAAACCTCTAGACCACCTAAATATTACCCCTCAGTGGGGTTCTATACATGTTGGACCTGGCTGAGAAACACTTTTGTTACACCCACCAATAAGAGAAAACTTCAGAAGTTGTTGCCGAATGTTGAAGAGCGTTGCAACATGGCAATATGTTGTTCAACCCAGAAGCAAAACTGTAACAAAATGTGACACACTGTTTCAGGGTCACAGAATCATTACAAGGACAAAACCTAGAAACTCGCTGCACTCACTTAATTCATTTGGGGGTGGATGAGAGGCAATTACCAATATTTGTTTTGTCAAAACAAACAATAGAAACTCCCTAAATTGTGTCAGTTTTTACATTTTTAATGTAGTTTGCTTGTATTCAACAAACATTTGTTCTTTAGTTGGTTTAGTATTTGTTTGAAATTTTATCTGAAGAACATGCAGCAGGAAAAGTTTGGCATGCAAAAATAACACCAAGTTATTGATCTGTGTCTCCCCCTTCAGGTCATTTGGAGTTCTGCTCTGGGAGATCCTCTCACTGGGTTACATGCCGTATCCTTGTAGAACCAACCAGGAGGTCCTGGAGTTTGTCACTAGCGGAGGCAGGATGGATCCTCCGAAGGGCTGCCCGGGGCCCGTGTAAGTATTGGCTTGAGTTGCCTTGTTTGACGTTGCTTTGCAGTGTATCTGTGTTTATTTATTTTTTATTATTGTGTTTTTGAAGAGATAGTTTGCTTTGTGTTTTACCTTTGATGTGATATTGATTGGACATGCTGAAAACCTTCTCTGCTTGTTTCTCTCCTTGGTGAGTGAGTGATGAACATGAATTGAGGACCAGATCAGAATTTCAATAGCAAAACATTTAGTGATTGTTTCTCTGCTTCCGTCGGTTACGATTTAGCTATCGGATCATGACGCAATGTTGGCAGCACTGTCCTGAGCATCGGCCCAACTTCTCAACTATCCTGGAGAGAATCAACTACTGTACTCAGGTACTGTATGCTTTTTTTTTGCTTTTTTTTTCTGTTTTGTACTGCTCTGATTATTGTTTAATTGTCTCTCTTCTCTTGTATCTCAGGATCCAGATGTGATCAACACGCCCCTACCTGTAGAATATGGACCCAACACGGATGATGATGGAGGCACAGTAATCCGCCCTACTGACCCAACATCCACCAGCCTCACTCCACTTCTAGTGTCACACCCTCCGACCCAGGACTCCCCTTCGCAGCTTGGTCTCTCCACTATAGGCCTGGGTCCCACCCCTCTTCCCCCGCAGCCTACAAAACCCCGTCTGCTCCTGCAGAGGACCCAACCTGTCCACCATGAAGTGAGATCATGTCATGAGATTTTAGAGCCATCCTGGGCTGAGCCTGTTCCTGCCCCTGGTTTGTCAGCAGGCTCCAACTGGCTCCATCCTGAGCCTCCTCATCACAGACCTTGCTCCAGAAACACCTCGCCCTCAGGAAGCCAGAGGCTGAAGAACAAGACTAAGAACCTTTGGAACCCCACTTATGGATCCTGGGTCTTGGATAACTTAAGGGGGAAGAAAACACTCACTCACACTCAGTCCATGCCACTCTCAAGCTCCACCTCCAAAACACAGACCCACAACCCAGGTTCAGAAACCCACGAGGCTGGCAGTGATGGCACCAGCAGCACCTACCTCAGCCCTAAAAGCCTCTGCACTTCCCCAACTCCATCTTCTTCGTGTCAGGCTCAGGCTGCCTCTAGTATGTCCTCCCATAAGACATCAGCAGGTAGTGTCACAAAGTCCATGAACCTTGCTAAGCTCCAGAGTTTCCCCTGTGGCAACGTCAACTATGCCTATGATGAGCAAAGCTATGAAGCAGAAAGTCTGCCTTTGGTTGTGCCCAAAGCCCCAGAAGATGTGAAAAACACTGGTTCTGCTACCAGTGTCTCATCAGGGACTAACCTGGGACTGACATTAGGCCTCCATACCCCCTCATCTTGTATGCCCAAGCTGCTGCTGCTGAAGCGCCATGCCAGCTACGGGCACGAGGATGTGAGGAGACACACCAAAGCTGAGAAACCCACACGTGACAGAGACTCTGGCTTTTCTCTGTCTGAAGACCTCAGTGTTACTCCTATCTAAAATAAAAAAATGGCTTACTGAGACAGGGATCTACATTCCTAATAAAATGTCACCTGACTCCCATCCTCACAAACTTGAGCTCTGGAATTTTTTGAGTAAAAAGCATGACCATGAAGGCTCCTCCCTGGTCAGGTGCCACAGTGTCAAAATATTACAGCTCCTGGAATGCTGGAAAACACATTTGAACATTCCCATTCATACAAACACTCTGCACTGTAATACAGAGAGCCAACACTGGACTGAGAGTCCAGTCAGGCGCTTCTGATACAATGGTAGCTGAACACTGATGCTCAAACACGCTCTCAGTGTCCACACTGTGGGTGACGGCTGCCAAAATAACTGCTGTTGACGGATTCCTTTTATACCTGTTATTTTTTGTTTTTGCTGTATTTTATTCATGAAGGCTTTGGCAGTAGTATATTTGAATTTGTAGTATTTAGTGTATGACCATAAAAGGCTAAAAAATATTGAGTCATTGGGAAGAGAAGTTTTAATTTCACAAGTATAGATTATGAATTATTAATTACACATTTTTTTATGCTGATGGGTAGAAACACAGCTATATATTCACTTTAGGACCTTGTACTACTAGTTTGTACTAATGTGAGTGATTACATCCCATATAATGTGAAAACACCTCCTCCCAAAGTATGGCAATAATGTGTATCTTCTGGTTTTAGAGACTTTAGAGATGTTATTTGGTGCAGCACAGCAGAGCCTGTTTTCAGCCTTGTCTGAAGGCCTACAAATTTCAAGTATATTAAGGTGCAGACTCTTTGTCACGCTAGATCAGTGGTTCTCAAACTGAAGATGAGCCCCACCTAGAGGGCCAAAGAGCCACTGCAGGAGGGGTGTTAACAACCAGGTTACACTCACCAGCCACTTTATTGAGGTGCTTATTAATGCACTCAAATCATCTTAATTTGGTTTCTTGAACATGACAGTGAGGTCACTGTGCTCAGATGGAAGAAGGAGCGTGCCAGAAACAGTTTGAGAACCACGGCTCCAGATGAAATATGTAGATGTTAGCGAACGGTGTAGAGAACATTCCACCAACATTACACAGATCTTTGTTTGACTTTACAGTTTTTGGATTAAGTCTCTTTCCCCTTGTCCCAATATTTACTTGGCCTTGTAGATGTTTGAACATATAGAATTTGACAATGATCTTGCAGCTGGGAAAATAGTTGCTATTTTTGTACTTGCTCCGACTTGCTTACACTGGACTAACCCGTTACATTTGTAGCTGTTTTGTTGTTGTTTTGTTTTGACATTTGTATTCATTCATGTTAATGATGAATTTGTAATCGATCACTGCCATTAGAGATGTACTGCTACACTGCCTCTGTAGATGTAGTGCTGGTAGTGCTTATGTTTACTCG
>VUQJ01038195.1:12050-25070 GCA_015108635.1 Andinoacara biseriatus | reverse complement strand
AAATCCATTTTTATGTTTTTATTCGATTTCTATTTTTTTTTTTTTTATTCTGTTGTAAAATAAAATAACTTGCACCCATAAATCAGTTTTGCACACTTTATCCAAGCAAAAGCTCTTCAGACGCATTTTTGGTTATTATTAATCTGGTTATTATTGATTAAATCTTTAAGATGATTTATGTCAGCGCGTTTTAAAAAACGAGCTAAAACAGTTCAGGTAATAATCAGAGAGCTGATTATTTTCCACACATACTGTCGTGGAAGTGAAACCATGTTTGGATGCTCCGACATGCTGGGATCTAACTGGGAATAAATCCACACTGTTTAACACTGTTTACACACACACACACACACACACACAGGCTGCTACCATCACCGCCACACAGACGGCTCAGCTAATTGTTACATTATGGCTGCAACAAAACATTAGGCGGCTCTTAAATTACATTCCAATAGGCTGCGGCCAGGAAGACACGGCAGGCTGGCCGGGCGCTCCGCAGGAAGACCTGCACACAGGCCGGGAAAAGCCTTCCTCATCTCTCAGGGCACAATAACTGCACAGGTCAGCAAGTACCTTACAACAAGAGGAGAGAAAAGGCTGAGCATGATCTACCAGGATGGAAGAAAGAACAAAAGGAGTGAATCTCGACTCGCCCGGATTGTTTTTCTTTTTGGGAGTTTTCTTTGGATTCTTGGATGGAGACATTTTAACGTGGGATCGGTCACAGAAAGACTTCGAGATGAAGACGTGCGGAGAAAAAAAAACTTTCCCAAACTTTAAAATCACCTTTGTGTGATTTGAAGTCACAATTCTCCCAGTTTTAGGCTCCATCTTTTCTCCTGCAGCTACTTCAGTTTGAGGACAATTTAAAGGAGGAAAAATAACGAGTTTAAAATAAAAAGTTTTTCTTTTCTTTGAAGTAATGCATCACTTCAAAAAAAACTTCAAATTTTAATCCATACACAACCCGTGTGTTTCACCGTGTGACAACTCGAAGCAACAAACAGAAGCACATGTTGAGAGAAATGACTGAGATAAATAGGAGCTGATGTTTCTGGTGGTCGGGAATAAACGCTGTGCTGAACCTCTCGCCTGTCACCCAAATCTGCACAACTCCATCCAGCTCGTCTTTGTTAGACGCGTCCCGACGAGGTGCGAGTCGAGCCGCGGCAGACGGCGGAGAATCGCTCTTACCTCAGCCATTGTCATTTAGTCGGATGTTTCCAGGGATACCGCGGAGTTTGCCATTCCCTGCGAGTCCCACAAAACAACTGCCTCCAACTCTCCTGTCCGCACAAGTACTAACGCGAAAGAGCCATCACACCCAGCAGCGTCTCCTTCAACAGCAGACACACATGTGCTCGTCTTCCCTCACACACACACACACACACACACACACACACTGAGCCGCCACCACTCAAACAAAAAAAAGAGAAGAAGTCACTGTGCTTTTACTCTCACTGCACACACACACACACACACACACACGCCTCCTCTGCTTTCTCTCCTCTAATGCTGGACTGGCTCTAAACTACTCAAGATGTTCAGTGTGTGTGTGTGTGTGTGTGTGTTTTGAAACTGGGCACAGGGGATTGGAATGAGATCCTCCCACTCGGCATTCTCACCTCAGGAGCTGCCTGCTCCCTCCCTATCCTGCACACACACACACACACACACACACACAAACATGCACGCGGAGAGGTGTGCATGCTTTTCTTTCCCGTGTGCACACACACACACACACACACACGCCTCCCCCCTCAGAGTCACAGGGCAGTCCCCTCACAGCTGGCTGGAAGAGGGCATGACACTCATCTTTCACAGAGATTTGATCAAAAGGAATCACAAAGGCTGGAGGCTCTCCTAATGCAGTCGGGGGAGACTCTCCCTCTCTCTCCATCTGAGTAATGCCCTAAATCAACGCTGCCCCTCTCGCTGCACACATCCCAGTGTGTGTGTCTGGATTCACCTTAACACAGCTCTGTGAACAGCCTCCATAACAAGTTCTGCCTTGTGCCGTCAGGAATGTGTAAGTGTCTGTGCCGAGTGTTTCTCAGGATAAGGGGGGACTTCACACACGACAAAAACCTGTTATCAGGAGGGAGACGTGCACCCCGGGCTGCGCGCAACCCATTTTTTAGGGACTGTCGACAAATCTTTTTTTTTTTTGTTACTTTTTAGAAGATCCTGATTTTCACCACATTTGCTGCGCCGTAACAAAAATAAATAAATCTGATACCGTTACATAAGCTTTGTCTAAAAATGTGAAAGGTGGGCAGGGAATGCCGCACATTTGTCACTGAGGAGATTCAGATTTAAAACACAAAACTTTGGGCTGCAGCTGACTGCCAATGAGCCACAGGCCCACTATATGGGGCCAAAGGTCAGGCGTGTCCACAGGTAGGTCCTCCCCCCGAAGATTTAGGAGCATTTTCTTTAAATCTCCATTAAAGCATCAGCCAAAGTATAAAACATAACAAAAACATAACACATGAGCCAAGTTTGGTGAAACAAGCACATGTGAAAGAGCTACAGATTCATTATTAGTGACGATGAAAAAACTTAAAGGAGGTTTTATGTGAGGGTGGAAATAAATCTGGGAGGATCCTCCTGCTGACACAACGTCTCCTGACACTCAGCATCACACAATGATTCAATAATAATAAACAACAATCACCAAACTGGAACAAATGAGTTTCCTCTAAACTGACTTTCATTCTTTCTCCGTGTCTCGAGTTGAATTCATCCATAAAGCAGCAAACTGATGACTTTCTCCTTAAAAAATCTTCTATGAATCTACCTGCAAGAACCTCTGATGAGCTCATAAATTCTATTAATGAATAAATCAAGGTAACGGAGGCAGACGCTCACAGGTGAAATGCTCACCTGGTCTCCTCCCTGCAGTCAAACTGCACTATAAAAACACTCTTCAGCTGATCTAAGGTCAGTCCACCACAGCAGTCAGTCCGCCCCCCCCCCACTGACAAACACCCGTCCTTGAAGATCGCTCTCATGCAACATGATGAAGATGATGATGATGTGTGTGAGCTGAACAACACGTTTTCACCTGAACTCAAAGTTTCACACAGTATTTATTCAGCTAATGATTATTTTCATTAGTAGTAAATGTCTTTTTTTTTCTGTGTGGGGTCGAGTGTTTGGCCCTGATGGTGCTCGGCCACAGGTCCACCTCATGAGGGGCTAACGTCAGCTGTGTCGTGGTATGTGGGCCACATGTGGATCACAAATGCTCCAGAATTCCTACAGTTTGAATACTGATGTGGACGTTCCACATCTCTGCAGTGAAAAAAAGGCTTTTAAAGCGCTGACACCACAGACATGCTGACAGACTGAAGCAGCGAGAAATTCGACAACTGATGTGAGAGTAACTTTGCTCTTTTCGGCTTTGGCCTCTTTTCTTTCCCCTCCTCCTCCTCCTCTTCCTCCTCTCTGCATCAGAGGGAACGCTCTGCTGATTTTAGCCATTAGAGGCATCTGCTAATCCACAAATTACACAGCAAGTTTAAACAGGCACACCTGGTCTGCTCTACCTGTGCAGAGAGAGGGAGGGGGGGGGGTGCCACCAACTGACGGGTTTGAAACTGAAAGCTGAAAAACCGACTTTCATTCTTTTCCTTGTTCGAAGGATTAATTCCCGCGGAGAACTTCAGTGAAGTAGCTCTGGATAAATACATGTCGTTCTCCTTGAATAATCTCATTTTCCTTCTTCTGACCCTCTGAAGCAGCAGGGGGGTGCACTGCCTTGCTCAAAGGTAGCTCAGCTGCAGGGCGGTAGCGAAGGAAGAGTTTTACTCATCCACTTTCTTCCAGTGAGGAAGTCAACCTGACATCCCTCCAATCACAGACCGGCTCCTCTCACCTCGAGGCAGCAACACCCGCTTGACTTGACATTCAGAAATTCGCCAAGCAGCCGCGCTAACTGATAAAAATGCAGCTAATGGCCCTTGAAGTTGGACATTAAAACTACATTACTTTCCACAGGAGATCAAAGCTGTTCTTATTCGTGAAAAGCGCAGAATGTTATGAGGTTACATATATGGATAAGAGACATCCCGTCAAGGCATGGAGAGCCCTCCACTCGCCCTGCGGTCGTGCAAGCAGGCAGATCTGCTTACCGGCCTTGTATTTATTCCATACCTAGGGGATGCATAGCAAACACAGCCGCAGACCTGGCCTGGATTAGGTCTGCGCCGCTTGTCAGATTGCTGCTCCCTGGGCCGGAGCGCCGCAGACGTATTTGTGCCGCGGGGGCCGAGGGTGGAAGCTGCAGCGAGAACCACAGCAAATAAACTCCATGTGCAGCAGAACAGGTCACGCTGCCGACTTACACGTCTGTCATTAGCCTTCCTGCAGGGGAGAGCACACGGGCCTGAGCACTTGAGCAGATGAGCAGCTTTGGGGGAGCATTACACACTCTTGTACATTTTCTTTACACGATGGAGCAAGAAAAACGTTGGAGTGCGCGCAGTTACTGCGCCCCGCACACCGACTGGCCTTTGTTTAACATGAGATCAGTCACCAGAGTCACTTTACCTCCCATTAAAGAGGAAAACGCTGTTACACCGGAACGTTAGACAATTAATGTGACTGATTAATGATTTGATTTAGAAAAAGAAGGTGTCCAAATCTGATTCACGGCAGCAGGAGCACGATGGCTATTCTAAGGTCTTTAAATTAATATACCTGTTCGTTGTGCTATATAAATAAAATTATTATTATTATTATTGCAGGCTATCGCTGGACTCCCTCAACAACTTACGCACAATAAGTAGAACACAGGAGGCTGAATATACTCACGAAGGCCTGCCGTGAAGCCCTAAAGAGGAAATCAGATGGGACTTTGTTTCCTTCAGTCTGCGCTCGTTATTCTTGTGCTTTTGTTTGTCAGTTTAATCAGTTAAAACTACCGGGCCCGTTCACAGCATTAACGCTGCAGTAAACGACCAGCACTGCTGCCAACTCCTCAGTAAGGAAAGTAGCTATTGGCTGTCCTGAAAGCTGCTAGAAGTCGCTGTATGACATCATCACTTAATTTTGCATAATCATGAAAAAGTCACTAAATTTGTCACTAGTCGCTTTTTGAAAAAATAGTCGCTCTGAAAAGTCGCGAAATCTAGTGACAAAGTCGCTAAGTTGGCAACAATTACGAGCAGCTAGCTGCACACTGTGTGGCTTTGGCGGATGCAGACAGCAGAAAGAAAATAGTTCCTTTTGATACAAAGTTTGTGCGTAACCAGGTTGTGATTTCTAGAGAGACATTACTGCTGTTGTGTTTCCTTATTTTTCTGTTGGTGCTTTAGGCAGGATGAAGCGAGTGCCATTTAATTTCTTTACAGTTAAGAAGCAAAACTGGACCAAAGCACCGAAATCCCCGTTTAGACTAATTTGCATTGTTTCAAAGTGTGCTGGCTGTTATCGCTCATCTTGACTACCATATCACGCAGAACCTGCCCCAACACAGCAGTGTGTGTGTGTGTGTGTGTGTGCGTGCACCTACATGCCATGTGTGTCATTCTAGTGTCAGCCTGCCTTTCCTCACTTTAGTTGACAGTAAAAAAGGCCAAAAGGGGAGCTATTACCTCACCATCCTCCTCACACTCCCTGTACCAGGCTCCGGCCACCACCACACCAAATGGCCGAGGTTTACCTGTCGTTCGGGGCCTTTATTCAGCACAGACATATTCACTGGGTCGCTGTAAATCACACGGGATTACAGAGCCAGAAAGCCGCTTTAAAGTGAGAGGAGATGTGATCTGTTTATTGCCGCAGATGTGGAGAAGCCGTCTGTGTGTGAAGGAGATGGAAAACGCTGTAACAAGAAAAAAGTGAGGAGAGCACTTTCACCGTGCAGCATGAGGGGAGGCCAGAGCTGTTCACCTGTGTGGGAGGCGCAGGGCTTTCATACAGATTGGTTTTATATAAAACAGCAGCAGTGAAAGCAGCACTAGCTACTGAGTGCACTCGAAATGTTAACACAAGACCACAGAGTATTAGTGCTTACTATTAATATATTCTTCTCTCTTTAGTTTGTGAGTAAAGTGTGGAGGATGGGGATGTAAATATAAATGGAAGCAATGCTGATGGTACACAGCTCTGTGCATAGATGACGCATTTCACATTTTAATCAACCGTACGCCATCACTTTTGAAATTAAAAGGTCCACATCACTCATCTTTTTTATTTCACACATGCACCCCTGAAACCACCTGGTTTATTTTATAAAAACGTGCAGCAGACCAACAACACACTGCTGACAGAGGCTCAGAGTCTGTATATAAAAGATGAACATAGCCCCCGTGACATCACACACTGCTGATGTACCTGCATTTTGAAGTCTGATCTGGTTCAGCCATCACCATGCTGCCAGAAGTGACCATCTTTGTATGAGAGGGTGGAGCGCTAATTACTAACATCCAAATAAAATCCCAGAATTTCACTCAGCAAACTGGAGCTCCGCCTTCTTCAATGGTCTGTTAGTCCAATGAAGCTACAGCAGCCATATAAAAACGCTCCAAAAGGCTCCACCAGCACAAACACCAGAAGGTCCAGTTCAGGGACTCCAGCTAGCAGCTACAGCCGCCTGTGTCACCATCCACCTGTCAGTCAGAGAGGCCACGCCCCCAATAATGCGTTCATCCAATTTAAATTTCGGGTTGCAGGATTGCACCCGGATCATGTTAAAAGCTCTGCAGTAAGACTTTAGGAGTGACATCGTAAGATTTTTCAGTTACGTGCAAAAAATCTGGCAGTTTTCAAACTCAAATGCTCACTGCCAGCTTTTTCCCACTCTGTATCAAAGGAAGTTGCCTCTTTCAGGTTGCCAGTTTTGTTTGTAGTGACTCAATCTGGCAGCCCGTCAGCTTGTATGCTGATTTCGCCTCAGGGCTCGATGGACTTCTGGTTTAGCCAGCGGATATCAGGGCCAAGACTTCCTGTTCCATCTGACAGTTAATAAGATGCAAAATCATCCTCAGAGGGTAGCTGATGGTCTTGAGGTAAGATTCTGGCAATCCCTCCTTTACTCCTCACAAACCATTTGCAGTGATCTCAGACTGAAACTAGAACTCAGTCCCTAAAATGATCCACAGTCACATGCAGCATTGCTGTGACCTGTTTATTCACATTTTAGATTTAAAGACAAGAGAAACATCCCACACAGTTTGCACCACTGCCCGTTTGTCTGAAGGTCCTTGAACCAACGATTCCTGCTGAATCCGTCATTCTGGGCACCCATGAAACATCAGGATGTTTTGAAGAACAGTAATTTTGTGTTTGCAAGTTGTGTTTCATCCACAAATAACAAGACACAAAGCAGTGAGCGACACCATCGAGCTGCTTTAAAAACTTTTCTTTTTAAAAAATCCTTCTGCTGAGAATTTACTTACTTAATTACTTACTTGCACGTTAACACCACAGACGGACCAAAGCTCAGTCCTGACATGTTTTTATTAATGTGTCACTGTTACCAACATCACCACAAATTAATTTCACTTTCTTCCTTCATTTATAGAACTGCAGTTACTGCATACGAGATAAATATTATTAAACAACATTTATGTCAAAAGTTTAACCCTGTTATCATTTAATAACATTATCAGAAACAGTTTTCTTTAACCTGTTGCCCTTGTAATAGTATGAATTATTACATGAATTATTATTATATGTAGCGTGTTTGGGCAAAAATGTGAAAGTAAATACTGAATTTACTAAAAAAAGATGATATGTGTGAGTGTTGAGCTGAATCAGTGTTCGGTATAAAAGCAACTTCTTTAACTTTAGGGTCAAAAATGTATTATTTATTCTAAAATTGACTTTTTCAGGCTGCAGCTTATTGCTGGCACACAACAACTAAAATAGCTCGTAAAAAAAACACCTTTGATGCCTGAACTGGACAAATGACATTTTTGATGGTTTATTCTTTGTTTTGTTTTGAAGTCCAGGATGTGGATTGAACACAAGTCTGTAGCTTTATAGTCTAAGTTTATTCTTTGAGCAGCTCGACAGCTGATGCAACAATGTGTTGCTAAAAGCGTGATCCTGCAGAGGCAGACGTGCATGCAGACACCTGGAGCCTTGACCCCCAGCAGAAGGTGGGTGTGGTGGCTGTGACGCCGCCTCTGTGAGGGGAGTTCCCAGGATTTTTAAAAACGGGTGTGGGCCTGTCAGAGATCCAAAACCAAACCACGTGAACTTTGGTTGAAAATTCATCAGGTTCTCCTGAGTTTAATTGCAGACAGGCCTCCGGCCTCCACAAACATGCAGAAGAAGATGGAGCTGCCCCACAACAACATGGCGGCTGCACTGAAGCACGAGGCTGAACAAAGAGCACCTCACACATCCTTTGGTTGAAGTTGGCAGAGTGAACAAAAGGCACTGGACCAAATTTTAAATGAGCTGGTTTCCTCAATAAGAACAACAGAAGCTTCTCTACATATTAAATATTTGTATGTACTGTGTGGTGATGCTGCGTGGACCTCACTGTCGCTGCAGTAATCTGCACCCATGGTTGATGTCACAGCCAATCAAACGTCAGGGCGGTGCCTGGTCTCTTCAGGATGAGACGCCTCCATCCATAGAGCATTAAGACCCACTGAATGCTTTGATGAAGATAATGTGAAGCAGATGCTTTGGTCTTCACAGTCACCAGATCCCAACCCAGCGTACCCTCATAGGAGATCCTGGATATGTCAGGTAGCGCTCGCCATCATCATCACATCACCAGATGATGAAGCATGTTTTGGAAGAATGGTGCTCATCCTTCCCGGGAAGAATCAATGCCAAGGAGCACTGACGCTGATCTGGATCCCGACTGAGACACTTGCTATTTTTCTCTGTAAATCTCGTCATCAAGCTTTGTGCCAAAGCCAAATAGCGGGTTGGATAAACGGTGGCCTGATTTTGGCAGCTCAGTGAGCAGGAAACATTTTTATTTTATTTTTTTAAATCACAGCAGTAGCAGTGAGAACAACCACCAAAATACAAACAGGCTTCCTTTAAGCACAATCTGGGACTCATCATCTGTGGGAAGTTCAACAGGAAGCACTTCTAATCTACTGTTGTACAACAACTGTCAGTGCTGGAAACCACACACTCACGCTGCATTCCCACTTTAGCTGCAACTGCCATCTATCTGTCAGTCCTACTTTCTATGCAGCCATTAAGCACGCATCAGTGTTAAACATTAGTTTCCACCCAGTGTTCAGGACGGTTTCCAACGCGGATCCATCTCAGTTCTTGGGTGTAGATGAGAGCCGCTGAGGGGCGTCTGCTCTGGAAAGCTGTCAGGCTCGTATGAGGAAAACTGATGTGAACCAGCTGACTGTCTGCTCAAACTGCCACTGAAACAGTGTGAAGACATCCCTGCAGAGGACATGTGGGACACACCTGCAGGTAAAGCCATTAGCCTGAAGGGGAACAGTGTGCTGTAAACCAACGAGACAAGCAGCGCTCCTCCAGAGATGCACGTCCTTTTCAGTGCAGTAACGCTGAATGTTACTGCAGAGACTGCAGAGCTTAAACATTCATATACCAGAAGATCGATACTTTTCTGGGACACCTGCTGTACGTAGCTGAAGAAGTGATACAAGTCTGAAAACAGGTACCAGCTGATGAGTCTGTTAATTAACCAGGACTCCAGAGGTCAGCTGTTTCAGTGTTGCAGCGTCAGCTTTGACGACACCTAATCTAAACTCAGGCTCACAGTGAAAACCAGCTACCTCATTTCATGCATATAACTCACCTGTTTAATCAGTGCTCAAAGTTTGTACTAGTGAGGGTATGAATGCTTTGAGCAGCAAGCTTCACTCCACAAAGAGAGAGCAGATTTCTCCCATATTGGCTTCTCTTCATTGGCTCCCTGTTAAATCTAGAATAGAATTTAAAGTCCTTCTCCTCACGTACAAAGCTTTGAATAATCAGGCCCCATCTTATCTTAAAGACCTCATAGTACCGTATCACCCCAATAGAGCACTTCGCTCTCAGACTGCTGGATTACTTGTGGTTCCTCGGATACTTCAGAGTAGAATGGGAGGCAGAGCCTTCAGCTTTCAGGCCCCTCTTCTGTGGAACCAGCTCCCAGTTTGGGTTCAGGTGACAGTGGAGCTTCACAGTGCACGAGACACAAAAACACTCGTATGAATAAGAGCAAAGTCGTATGTGAGGATTTCATTTAACTCGCCTGACACATTTATCAAAAAGCAGCCTCTTCTCTGGTGTCTGGTTGACATTTTTGTCCACACAAAAGCAAATTCTTCATTTTCTTTTAAACTCAACCGGCTTCAATTGTAACTGTGTGGGTGGATGCTGACATGGTTGGCTGTAGCTCCACCCTTTTCCAGCTGAGAACCTCAGACTTGCAGGTGCTAATTCTCATTCCGGCTTCACACGTGACTGCAAACCTCCCCGGTGTGACCGTTTATTGATAAGACCACCAGACCTCGACAGCCTCCACCAGGAAGTTCTCTTAATCAAACCTGAAACAGAATCATGAGGTTTCGCTTCGACTCAGTGGAAATAAATAAATGTGTCCCTGCCTTTTGTTTACTGCTGTGGTTCACTGTGCTCTTCACAAATTACATGTAAATAAATAGAATCAATTATAATTTTAAAGTAGAATGAAACAGTTAATTCTGCGTACAGCTGCATTATGTTGTGTCCTGAACAATTGATTAGCTAATTACAGCCTCATAAATGTCCAACACTGGGGCTGAAATTCAGTGTCGTCAGTTTCGCTACAGTCTCATAACACGGGGATTTAAATCATTTCATCTTCATTAATAAATAAATAGCTTGCTTTGGTTTGCACTTTAAATTGAAGTTGTCACATGACCCAGATTTGGCATAAAAAAAACATGTCAGTGCTCATGCTTCGTGCCCTCTCTCCTCCCATCGCTGCCATCCCGTGTGGCGACAGAGCTAATAAATAAAGCTGCTCCCTCTCCTCTCATCCATCCATCCATCCCTCCACCCCCCCTCCCTGGAGTCTGGTATTGATCAGACATGTCCACATTAGAGGGAGGGGAGATGCTTTTATGATAATCCACCCACCCTAGCCGCCACTCGTAATGGCTGCATTAGACGCTCATCCCCTCCGCACCCGACACCTGGCCCTCGCTCTCTTCGGACTCACTGTTTGCATTACAACACTGTTTAATGGGCTCTTTAGAGGGGGCTGGAGGGGTGGGGGAGCCTGGGGGCAGGAAACTTTCCAAGAGTTTCCAGTAGATGAGGACCTAGCAAGAAGCCACTGGGAAGGTCCGGTGCAAGAGTGATAGATGGCACCATGTAGAAGTGAAGGGCGGGGAAGGCTGGAAGTGGGGGTCCATTACCTATTACTGAATGCCCTCTCTGTCTAGCCACGCCACTCAGCTGGCTGTCTGATGGCAAACTCTGGGAAGTGGAGCTCTGGACGAGCGTGTTCTCCGACCAAAGCCAGACATGGGGTCAATCAATAGCTCTCTCTCTCTCTCTGATTACCTTCCAGTCAAGACAATCCAGAAACATTCTGACACAAACTGAAAGAGTTCGTCCATAAATGTGGACACTTGTGTGTTTGCACACTGACAGGAATGACGGCGGGCGACGCACCGCCTCTACGTTACTGCACAGAGAGCGGCGGGAACGAAAGGGAGAAAATACAGGAGAGGGATAGACAGAGCCACCTGGACACCATCAGTCTCAGCCAAGGTAAACATCTCCGACATTCCTCCCGGCACACTGGCCTACAGGGGTCGAAGGTCACAATGACAAACGAGTGACCCAGAGGCCCTGAGAGGCCAAGAGAGGTGCCTCTGGAATCTCTCAGCAGGGGGACGGAGGACACAGAGACACATTCACCGGTCCAGGAGCTCGGCGGACTGCGGGCTCCCGGGGCCAGAGGGCAACACCTAACCTGTGGCTCCTCAAGGTCAAAAACCTCAAACCAGCTCTATCACCTCATATCTTTCAGTATTTCATGATATTCATCACCTTTCTCCACTTACCAGGTTCAACAACCTTCTGTTACTCCTGCCAAACTGGACTTGGTTAAATCAGAGGAGAAGAAAGAACAGGAAGTGCAAATGCTCAGACAAATTTCAGCCTAAGCTTCCAGTGGTAGAAGGAAGTCAGTTGTAACTTAGGAATGTGCAATCACAATATTTCATGTGTAAGGAATGGTGGTTATGTGAGGGGGTGGAGGGCTCTAAGGGTGATGATGATGAGGCACAACTGGAAGCTGTTCTGGACTCTTCCCAGATGTCAGCAATCTATGCAATAAACATCAATGTTCGGGCTTTGTTAGCCGGTTATTCCCAGCCAGTAAATGCTCCGGGGCGGATCTTTGCAGCAGTTAGAGGGTTCCTGCAGAGATTAGCTCCACTAATCTAAAAACAAAACAAAACTGGGATTAGAACTTAATTAACTGTTAACAGACAGTTAACAGTTACCTAAAAACAGGCTAATTAAACAGTAAAGCTTCAGAACTGGAGCAAGAAGACTTTAAAGCAGCCTTTAGCTTGGCTACAGTCTGCTGCTCCTTCAGTGCTAGAATAATATCAGTCCATTCAAAAGGTAAATGTCCTCCAAGGCAGCCCACACGCCCGAAATATGAGCAGCATGTGCAGATTACGTCTCTCTCAGCGGGTAATGTAACATCACCAATTACTGTTTAATAGAAGTGATGTCATAATGCAAGAAGTTACTTTTAAATGAGCAGCATAAACGAGCGGTTACTGAAAAATTAAAAAAATGTAAGCTCGTGGAACTTTTGTCATCCTTTAAATGCTTTTTACCGTCCAGCCTGCAGAGACATGAAACACTGTGTGTGTCACAGGCAATCAAACTATTCTGTGATTTAGGTAGGATGATGTGTTGCTTTTTACTGCCAGTAAAACCCCGATGGCACATTTAATGTGTGAATGTTTCCTCATACATGACACATTTGTTTACATTCCCATTAAGTACTACCATTTATATTCATCCTCTCACAGTACAGCTGCTATGTGGAAATGAAGCTTGCAT
>VUQJ01038194.1:5402-15742 GCA_015108635.1 Andinoacara biseriatus | reverse complement strand
AAAACAGTTGAAAAGTTTTCTGTTTAACCAGGCTTTCTGCTGACTTTTATTCTTTTTCTTTTAATATGGTAATGTTTTTATGTTTTTAACATGATGTTTTATCTGTTTTTTTTGATATTGTGTTTCAATTATTGTACAGCGCTTTGTGACTTTTTGTTTGTGTAAAGCCCTATATTAAATTCTATCACCTGAATCCTGTTACTCCTATGTGAGGTGATTCATTGGCTTATGTGATTTTGCAAATTTCATCAGGGCTGTAACTATCAATTATTTTAGTAATCTAGTATTCTATTGATTATTCCATTGATTACCCAAGTAACTGGATAAGAAATACTTTTTTCACATTAACAGTTCATCTGCACATTTTAACTTCTGTACTGCAGTTTTTCTCAGTGTGAAACTAACAGGGTGGATGGAGCAGCTACAAAGTTCTCTTTTCTTCACTTACTGATCAGGTGGTTGATGAAGGACCTCCAGCTGTTTCCCAATAAAGGTTTAATGGTGTTACAAGGGGGAAAGCTTTTTTCAGATGCTGGAAAAACATTTCCTTCCGCTCCATCTGTGCGCACTGTCTTCGGCTCTTTGTGCTTGTGCAGACAGACTGCACGTAAAACAGTGACTGCTGCTGTTGCTTCACCAGTGTTTATGTTGAAAAACTGGGGGCTGTGTGAGCGTAATCTTGTAATGCTTTATTATTCACAAGCATTCTCCTAAATACGTTTCTAATGCAGGTCTATATTTGGTCACTAATCAGGGATTAAAGTAGAAAAAAATATTGTGACGGGGAAGGGGTCCTTCCGGTACTGGACGATCGCTAACAGTATGTCCGAGAGCTGAAGTAGAGAAAAAATAAACACGGGGAGGACAGCACACAAACACCGCAGAGAGCAGTGGAGGTGTGGAAGACACACCTGCGATGATCCACTCAGTGTCAGAGGGAATCCGTCGCAGCGACGCCCGCGCTGCATGAGAAGGTTGTTTTCTAACTCCTGATCCCCTCCATTCCAGTGGGTGGCGGTAATGCAGCTCTAAGCTGGTTTGGCCAACCGCAAACCCACAAGAAGAAGATGATGGCAGAGAGTAATGAAGCTAATGTGAGCAATGTGTTTGGACCGATACCGATACTGAATATCGTATCGGCGCATCTCTAGTAGTGGCTCTACACTGAGCTCCTCTCATGAGGAGGAGGAATGACTCTCTAAGGAGGCCAGCCATACTTCGGAGGAAGCCCATTTCAGCTGCTTGCATCCAGGATCTTGTTCTTTCGGTCATTACTCAAAGTTCGTGACCATAGGTGAGGGTAGAGACATATATGGACTGGTAAATTGACAGCTTCTTTTTAATGCTCAGCTCTCTACTCACCACAATGGACTGCATCACTGCAACCACAGCCCCAATTTGTCTGTCAGTCTCTTGCTCCCCTCTTCCCTCACTTGTGAACAAGACCCCGAGATACTTAAATTCCTCCACCTGGGGCAGCAACTTGTCCCTGAGCTGGGGTGGGCACTCCACCCTTTTCCAGGTGAGGACCATGGCCTCAGACTTAGAAGTGCTCCTACTCGTCGCTTCACACTCAGCTGCGAACCACTCCAGTGCAACATGGAGGCCATAACCTGGTGAAACCAACAGGACCACATCATCTGCAGAAAGCAGAAATAGGATTCTGAGGCCCCCAAGTTAGAAGCCTTTTGCCACTTGGCTATGCCTAGAATTCTATCTAGAAAAATTTTGACCATAATCAGTGATGGTGGAGTAAAATACCCACCAGAAACAAGTCTGACTTGCTGATATGCAATGTGGACCAAGGTCTCGTTGCAGTTGTACAGGGACTGAATGACCTGTAACAACACGCCAGACACTCCATACTCCTGGAGCAACACTATAGGATACCCCAAAAGATCAGTTAAGTACCTTCTCCAAGTCCACAAAACACATGTAGACTGGATGGGCAAACTCCCATGTGAACTCGAATATCCTTGAGAGGATAAAGAGCTGGTCCAGTCTTCTGCGACCAGAATGAAAACCTTGTATCTTGAATCCAAGGTTCAACTAACATATGAACTCCTCCTTTCCAGCACTCTGGCATAGACCTTCCCCAGGAATTTGAGGAGGGTGATCCTTCTATAGCTGGAGCACACCCTTCTGCCCCCCTTCTTGAAGATGGGAACCACCACCCCAATTTGCCAATCTAGAGGCACTGACCCAGATCTCTACATGATGTTGCAGAAGCGTGTTATCTGAGGCAGCCCTACAACACCCAGAGACCTCAGAATCTCACGGCAAATCTCATCCACCCCAGGGGCCCTGCCACCAAGGAGTTGTTTAACTACCCCAGTGACTCAGTGATGGGTGAGTCATTCCCCTTGTTCCCAGACTCTACATCCTCTATAGACGGCATGTCAGTGGGATTAGGGAGGTCCACAAAGTACTCCTTCCACTGCCTTTCTATAGTCTCAGCTGAAGTCAGCAGCACTCCACTCGCATTATACTTGGTTTGCCAAAATCACTTTGATGCAATCTGGAAGACTTTTTCCATGGTCTCATTGAACTCCTCCCACACCCAGGTTTTTGCTTCAGCTACTGCCCAAGCTGCATTCTGCTTGGCCTGCTGGTACCCATCAGCTGCCTCCAAAGTCCCACAAGCTAGCCAAGCCTGATAGGACTCCTTCTTTAGCTTGATGGCTCCCTTAACCTCCGGTTTGGAGATTACCACCATGGCAGGCACCAACCACTTTGCAGCCACAGCGCCATGCAGCAGCCTCAACAGCGGAGGTGCAGAACATGGTCCATTTGTACTCAATGACATCAACCTCCCTTGGAATGATGTCAAAGTTCTGCTGTAGGTGGGAGTTGAAGATCTCATGGATTGGGGCCTCTGCCAGGCATTCCAAGTGCACCCTGACTATACATTTAGGTGTGCCAGGTTTGTCAGCATCCTTCCCTGCCACCTGATCCAACTCACCACCAAATGGTGATCAGTTGACACCTCAGCTCCTCTCTTGCACCGAGTGTCCAGAACATATGGCCACAGATCTAATGATATGATTACAAAATCAATCATTAACCTGTAACCTAAAGTGTCTTGGTGCCACGTGCACTTATGGACATCCCTTTGTTCAAACATGGTGTTCGTTATGGACAAACTGTGGTTTGCACATAAGTCCAATAACAAAATGCCACTTGGGTTCAGATCAGGCAGGTTGTTCCTCTCAGTTACACCCCTCCAGGTCTTGCTGTCATTGCCAATGTGAGCTTTGTGGTCTCCCAGTAGGACGAAAGAGTCACCAGACGGAGCACTCTTGAATACCCCACCCAGCAATCCCGACATGGCTGAATACTCTGAACTGTCATTCGGTGTGTAAGCACAAACTATAGTCAGGACCTGTTCCCCAGCCTTAAGGTGCGTGGAAGCAACTGTCTTGTCCACCAGTAAAATCTCCGACGTTCAAGCAGCAAGTTGAAGGGTTACAAGAATACCCACACCAGCCCACCACCTCTTACTGAGGGCAATTCTAGACTGGAACAGAGTCCAGCCCCTATCCAGGAGAGTGGTTCCAGAGCCCAGACCGCGCATTGAGGTGAGACCAATTATATCTAGCTGGTGTCTCTGAATCTCAAACACTAGCCCAGGCTCCATGGAGGCGATGTTCCATATCTCAATAGCCAGCCTAAATACGCAGGGATTGGTCCTCCAGGTCCTCTGCCTGTAGCTGCTGCCCAACATAAATTGCACTGTACTACTACAACGCCTCCTGTGGGCGGTGGGCCCATGTCTCCTTTCTGGGCTGTGCCTGGCTGGCTCCATGGGGTAAGGCTCAGCTAGCAGGTGCTCTCCTTCAAACACCCTTCCCAGACTTCCATGTTTCAGGGTGGGGACCTGGTAAACCTGTCCCGGGTAGGGTAAACTGTACCCTTGAGCTTTCTCTTATAGGGGTCGTTATTATATTTAAAATCTACTGTGGTGTTGTAAAAAGGCTAAATTAATAAATTCTATCAATGTCCAAATATGTGCCTAGCTGCATGTTTAACTCTTTTATCCACATTATAACCACTGTGTTATCATCTGGCTCACTTTATGGGCCTTCAACATGAAGGTAATTGCTGCCTATCAAGACTACCACACATGTATGAGAGTAAACCAAGATTTTGAAAGAGAGTCCATATAATTTTTAAAATTTATTTCCCATAAGTTCAACCAGTGCTATGGTTTGCACTTCATTCCTTTGTTGCCCTTGGAACAGAAGCCAAGAATACTGGAAACCCCTGGAGTTTAATGGCGGGAAGTACATAAAAAAAAAAGTTTTAGGTGTATCCAAAAGGGAAAAAAAGAGCTTTCTGCTCTCTCGCTGCTGAGTCACTGTCTGTTCATCTCATTCCATGTCTGGTCAAAGTCAGATCCCTTCCTGTTTGTGCCAAATTTTTGAGTTTGCCCTTCAAGCGCAATGTGTCACAGAACTGCTTAAGTGCAATAAATATCAGGATTGTTGCATGGTTGTTGGTGCCAGATATCCTGGTCTGATTTCAGGTTCTGATTTTCAGAAACTGCTGAGTTACCAGGATTTTACCATACAGTCATCTCTAGGGCTTACAGAGAATGGTCCAAAAGAGGGAAAATATTCAGTGAGTGGCAGTTCTCTGGGGAAAATCCCTTTTTGGGGCAGAATTTGGTATAAAAAACATGAACGCATGGATCCATCTTGACTGGTGGTGGTGTAATGGTGTGGGGAATATTTTCTTGGCACACTCTGGGCCCTTTGGTGCCAACTGAGCATCACTTAAACAACACAGCCTACCTGAGTATTGTTGCTGACCATGTCCATCACTTTATGACCACAGTATACCCATCTTCTAATGGCTGTTCCCAGCAGGATAACACACCATGTCAGAAAGCTCAGACCATCTCAAACACTTTCTTGAACATGACAATGAGTTCATTGTACTTAAATGACTTAAGTGACCACAGTCACCAGATCTCAATTCAATAGCACACCTTTAGGATGTGGTGGAATGAGAGAGTCTCATCATGGATGGGTAGCTGACAAATCTGCAGCAACTGTGTGTTGCTATCATTTCAACATGGACAAAAATCTCTGAGAAATGTTTCTAAGATATTGTTGAATCTATGTCATGAAGAATTAAGGCAGTTCTGAATGCAAAAGGGGGTCCAAATGTAATATTTTTTATAACACTTAAGTTGTGGTTTTTATATTGTTTATTTTGTTATGACTTGCTGTTTGGGAATGTTTAAGAACAAAAAACTATTCTGTTAGGTCTGGAAAAAGATCATAGTTTGGGTATTATGTTTATTAAACGTCATGTATCTAACTTACTAACAGCACTTTCTATTTCTTTTGCAACTATAAATGGATCCAGATGGCATGAAAAAGAACACAAATGAGTGATAAAATAAGCTGAACAGCAGTTCCTTTGGTAGGAGTAGCAGAGCAGCATGGATTCAAGAGTCTGTAACAAGTATTCATGTCCAGAGGACCAAGTCAATATTGGCTTTGAATGCCATACAAGTGTTGCAATCTCACACTCAAATGACCTTAATATGGCTAAAAATAATATTAACAGCATGCACATTGAAGTATATTTTTACTTCTATTGCACATACAGGGTATTTTGTCAAAGGTGTCTTTTAAAAACTAAACTGAAAAACTTTAGTCAATATAATCATATACTGTATATTTTGTTATGCTGTGTCTGATGTCTTGTAGATTCATTTATCAGAAACTAATATTACTGCCACCAGGAAACAATTTTTTGTTCCCTCAGAATTTCCATTCAGAGCATAGAAAGAAGCACAGTGGCTAAAATGAGCTTGAGAATGCCTCCCCTTTACACTACCAGCAGAATTAAAGTGAAACAATTATTTGTAGTTTTTATCTGGGTAGGTCAACAGTGCTGCAATTCTGGAAGTGGAGGACAAGAAATTCTTCTTTATCAAAGCAATGGTGAGTGCTAATTACAGTAGCTAACTTAAGCTAACTATAATGACGATAACCAATCACTGAAAACCTAAGTCCGTGTGTATGGTTATGAGCACTGTGTAAACTGGGGTGGGTAGTTAATTTCCCCAAGGGGCCACAATTAGGGCCTAGCTGTAACATCTACTTTTACCAGTAAAAGTTTATAAAGAGAAAAAACTTATACTGAGCAGACCTGAGTTCAGAATATTAGTGTGGCCTTCCACAACAGTCCCAGTTTCTCAATTACTGGCCCACCCCTGGTGTTAACTAACCAATCGACTTATTAAGGATAGACTTACCATGCTAGAGTAAAAATAGGATGGCAACTTCTCTGCGACTGGAAAAAAAAATCAGTACCTCCTTGATCATTGCACTGAATTTTGTTGGTGTTGGAGACAGCAAAAAGTAGCTGTAAATAGTTGTGGCAACCAGCTGAGGTTGAACTTGCAACACCCTCAGCATCTAAGCAATTGCACAGATTGCCTGGTGGGAGGCAACCTGTCTCCAAACAGTCACAGGATGACTCAGACTGGCTGCAATCACGTCCAGACAGAATGGCAAAGATTTGCAAATAATTGCTGTCCAGTTTACAAACATAAATCAGTCTGAGTCAGTCTGTGTCACTGAGCACAACTCATCCGCAAAGATGGCAACTGACTGAGTGGTGATGAACCTGGCAGATTTTAACGGCAATAATTTGCATTAACTTTGGTGATGCTGTGGTCTCCAGTCCCTGTTTTTCCCATTGTGACTGTAGCATTAATGCCCAATCTTTGCATTTTGGCTAAACAAACCTTTCTCAATCAAATCTTCCTCCACCACCGGTGAAGGAAGGCTTCATTTACTCTCCAGGTGGATGTTTCAAAGAGAGAGAGAAAAAAATGTCACTTTATGTAAAAATTATGACTTAATAATCCAACTTATCTCTAGCAAAAAGTAAAAATTCCAGAAGAGTTTTGTTTTTGTATTCTTGATGCCACAAGCAAGACTACCCAAAACCAACCGGAGGCACTGCAAATAATATGGAGCATTTTAGTCATGAAGGGAAAGTTCATTGTTGTACCTAATGCTGAGAAAATGTGGATGTGTGCTTATTTGCTAATGTGAATAAGTTCATGTTATTCCAAAGTCAGGAATGGAAGCTGTCTGACATTCATTTGACTGGAAATTGAGCTATTGCCTAAAAAACTAGACAGTGAGTCAAAAACTTGTCTCAATTCTGTGAAACAAGGTTGTCAAAGCTGTCCAGAAGAATTAAAAGATGAATTTTTATATGACTGTAACTGATGGATTCCCTTTCTTCCGCCTATTCATGCAAGTCAGGTAGTATTCGGTCAGTGAGAATTTACAGCCACCCCCTCCCTGAGTAATTTGCAGCTTACATTACACACTTTGAACTATGAAAAGTGCCAAACCACAGGTATTTAAGCCCCATGTTGTGAAACAGTCAAAGGAATCAGTCTTGTAATGTGTTTTCAGGAAAGTTTGTCAAATGAGGGAGTGTGATGTTGAACAGAAGAACTTTTTTTCCTGCATGTGACCATGGCAATAAGTTGAATTCCTTCCTGCTTGTGCATTCAATGAAGCCACAAAGCCCTGTTTTATTTCTGCACTTGGCTTATTATTTGGATTAATATCTTCAAAACAGGCTCAGTTCGACACTTCGCCAACCAAACCAGGATGCTGCTTTTGCCAACATCAGAAACTGAATATTGATCCCAGATTCTGTCTATTACTGGTTTAAGAGCACAGCCTCAGACATGATACAGGAACAAACACACACCAGCTCAACTCCTATCCAAAGTTTCTCAGAAACTATTAAAACAAACAGGCTGCAGCCATAACACCAAAACCCACTGTACTCTTTACAAGGTACAACATAAAACACTGATGCATACATTTCTTGACAGGCAAGAAAAATGACTTTATGCATGTGTGTTTATATGCACATCCAAAAACAGCAAATGTGAGCCAGCCAGCAGAAAAGACTGCATAAAAGGCCAGAAGCAGCAGAAGCTGAAGCAGACAGTGCAAACAATTCCCAGCATTCCTCTGGGGAGCAGAGTAAACTGACCTTGGCCTTCTTCTGCCACACAGGCTGAGACACTGACGCCTCGGTGTGGTTGGTTCTTGTCTGTTATTACCAAGCATGGAGATGTGTCTGAATTTATTGACACTCTTTAATCTTCTGGATTAGGTTTGGATTCACTTTTGGGTGGTGTAGGCAGAGTTTCATCCCATGATGTGCTGGTGTTTTTTCTCCTCTTCATGCTGTGCATTTCTACTCCTTATAGTAGAGTAACTTAACAGATAATTAACACAGAGGCATGATTTAAAGCACTGAAGTAAGAGGCTAATTGGATATTTTCAGATTAATTTGGGGAGCTGGAGGTCCAGCACATTCTTATCCGCACAGCAACAATTCCTGTGTGACTCATTTATGCAAAAGCTGCCTTTTGGCATCTGTGCATTGACATGCCAGCTTATGGCATTAGTGAGAAAGATAGGTCACTCCTGCTTGTCAAGAAGCAGGGGTACTATTGTGAAGGAGTGTGTTTTAACTAGGGATCTCACCAGAACCAATTCTTAGGATTCCTCTCAAGATCAAAATTCCAAAACTTGGGTGTGTCAGCATAGCTGATTGAGCAGGCTATTGCAGAGGTATAGGTTTGAATTGGGCCATTGGCTGCATCTCTACCCCCCTGCTCTCTCTTCCAAGTTTCCCTGTTCACTTTTCGCTGTCTTATCATAAGGAAAGTACTTTAAAAAAACTGAAAATATGCTGGTACTTGCTTTGTTTTAGTACAAAGGCTACCATTCTTCAGCAGCTGATGGAGGGAGCGTATGCCTGCAAGTGTTCGTTTATCATTACATGCTGAAAAAGAAGAAGAAGGAAGCACAGGAAAAATAAAAAAAAACATGGACATAGCTTCTGGGTCAGAAGAATGAAGCCAATGTGGAAGTGCCTTAAACCTGGATTCTATCTGAAGGCCACCAGATGGCGATAGATGTGGTTACAAAAACACCTCCTGTCCTATAGAAGTCTATGGGAAAATGGCTTTCTGTAAACACTTTCCTGCTGTGTTTATGGGGTCAGTCACTTCTTCTGGGTAATACTGAGTAAAAAAATAAAATTTCCATTTTGAAAATTTTGGTTATACTATGTTTCAAAATAGAGGATTATTTGTTGTATGAAACTACATGCTTATTGACTACCAACTTGTCAATCATTAGTCAGTAGCCAATGATCACGTGGTTTCACAGTTAGATACACCCTCGTCCTTACTTCCAGTTTTTTGCAACCAAGATGGCGTTGGCAGGAATGTCCAACTGAACTTAAGCTTCAGGGCACAAACTGATTGGTGGACAGTCTCCTTCAGTCTGGCAGAGAGCAGAATTCATGATTTCATCAATTACAGCCTACATGTGTTTTGTCCCACCGGGAGGAGGCCCCGGGGTAGACCCAGGACACGCTGGAGAGATTATATCTCTCGGCTGGCCTGGGAACGCCTTGGGGTTCCTCCTGAGCTGGTGGAGGTGGAGGTGGCTGGCCGGCCCCAGATAAGCGGAAGAGAATTGATGGATGGATGGATCAATTACAGCAAGTCGTTCACATGCTGAAGCAGCATGTTAGTTTTACTCCAAATGTAACAGGACTTAAACCTTTCAAAAATTTCAGCCTTTGTCTCATCACTCCGCAGAATATCAGAAATTTCGTGGATTATCAAGATGTTTTTTTTGGCAAATGTGAGACAAGCCTTTGTGTTGCTTTTGGTCAGCAGTGATTTTCTCCTTGGAACTCTGGAGAATGGATGCCATTTTTGCCCAGTCTCTTTCTTACTGTTGAATCATGAACTCTGACCTTAACTGAGGCGAGTGAGGCCTGCAGTTCTTTACATGTTGTTCTGGATTCTTTTGTGACCTCCTGGATGAGTCGTCTTGGAGTAATTTTGGGAGGCTGGCCACTCCTGGGAAGGTTCACCACATTTGTGGATAATGGCTCTTGCTGTGGTTCACTGGAGTCCCAAAGCCTTAGAAATGGCTTTGGGACTTTGGGTGTTGCTTTTTGAGATCTTTTAGCCTGTTTTACTTTGCCAGACGCGTTCTATTTAAGGGATTTCATGATTCATCAGATCTGGCAGTAATCAGATCTGGGTGTGGCTAGTGAAATTAAACTCAGCTTTCCAAAAAAATGTGGTTAATCCCAGTTAATTCATAATTTAATTAGAAGGGCAATTACTCTTTCACTCAGGGTCAGGTAGGTTTGAATATTTTTTAACCCTTAATAAATGAATCATTTGAAAACTGGATCTTTGTCTAATATTGAATTTTTTTTGGATGATATGAAATGTGTGTGACAAATATGCA
>VUQJ01038188.1:0-10536 GCA_015108635.1 Andinoacara biseriatus | reverse complement strand
GGTTACCTTACCTGGTTGAGCTCCACCTAAGTTTCTGCATGTAAAACCTGCAGTCTAACATCTCAATGTACAGAGAGGGGGGCAGTGAGGTGGAGAGAGAGGAACAAAGTGACAGAATGTACAGTATGAAGTTACAAGGTTCTGTCACTACTGGGTCTTCAGGCTCTCTCAGCATAATAATGAGCACATATTTGCAGAGTTGTGCAGTAACAGCCTCTGAGTACTCAAGGCCTGGTATTATATAAAGATTTAACTGGGTAATGATTCACATTTTAATTTGAATGTCACAGTGCTCTTTATGTAAAAAGGAAGCAAAGCTCAAACTTTAGAGTTTAGGCTGATAATAATAATATCATTTTCTGCAGCAGATGAAACATCACTTCCACTTAAGTGAGCAAACTGCGGTCTACATTTCAGGGAAATGACAGGCTGGTATTTTGCAACCATTGCATATATCCAAATTTTGCAGAGAGAGCAGAAATTGATGTGACAGCTTAAGTGTTTATTGTGCACCATGTTTGAAGGCTACACTGACTCCAGACAAAAAAATTCTGATGGATAGTGTGCAAAATTACTCCCCAATCTAAGAGTGTTATGGCAAGAAAAACACACATACATCAGTGATAAATGGGGTCCCGAGCAGAGGCCGAAGGGCAAGGCAGTTCCCGAGTAGGGAGTCTTTCTTGCCTGTTATGGCGATCCCTCCTCAACACCAGGAAATGGTGGCGTTTGTCTTGGACCAGAAGTGGGGAAAACAGCAGGTTGTGTTTAGCATGGGTAATTTATGGCATCTTCACATCTGGATGAGATGGGAGTGGTCTGCATGCATGTATGTAACTATGACATACACACTTTTTTCAGTTTTATTGTTTAATGGAACACAACCTACAAAAATGTGGATAAGAGGTGCAATGAAGCGCTCTTGAACCTGCAAGTTTAAAAGGGATCTCTCACAGGAAATTCTATGCTGACCACTTGCTGGTGTGCATTTGCAACTCTCACTGACCCCCCCGAATGTGTCCAAATGCTGACCATTACCTTGAATTTTAGTTTCAAGAGGAACCTGACGTGCACCTGTGGAGAAATGTAACTACGTGTCGGGTCGACGCAGCCCGCAAGGATTGTGATTACCGTTTAAGTTTCACAAGACTCGATGCAGAAGTCAGGTATCAGCCAGAGACCATCACACTCATCATGAATGATGATCCTCTTCACGGCTGTATCAGTGTAACAAAAACTTTCACGTTGGCTCCTTTACAAGTTTGGGGTCGATGTTGAAATCATAAATGTGCACCAGCAAATGCTCAAAACAATACTTCCAGGAAGTGATCCAAATTAACAGAAGCACTGGGAAAGTATCTCTGCATTATAAGGCTACTGATATGGATAGGGAATAAATTTAAAGTTAGGTATATTTCAGCTATTTACAGATGCAGTCGGAACTTTAATTGCACCTGGTACTTGTGTAAATGTGCCTCTTCAAACATACATCCTGTGTCATATTCTCTGTGTCTGAGAGCCTGTGCGTGTGAACACCAGCATCTTCTTGTCAAGGCCAGGCCTGGTTTTTATCAGCGCAGTGGCCCCCATTATGTTCCCAAGTCCTTCTCCAAGGGGCCCAAGAAAACTTCCCACTCTATGCTGCCAGGGATCTGAAATAACAACACACCAGGTTTTCCTATCACAAATGGAGACCGAACCGAGAACATGTGTGGACAAACTGAAGTGTGGGGGAGGGAACGAGTGGAGCAATGAGCGATCGAGCATATGGCAAAGGTGAGGTCTACGGGGGCTAGACTTTGAGCAGTGACTTCAAGTTAACCACAGTAGCTCCGTGCTGCTGCTGCCACATGCTAGCTCTTGGTACTGTTAATTCTAAACCGTGTGTCATAATTCTTAAAAACACTTCAATATTTAGGGATCCAGCTGAAAGAAAACAAAAAAACAAAAAACAAAAAGGACAAACACATCAGAAGGCATCCAAAGACAACTCTCTAGCTGGAGAGAACCACAAGATCCCTGGCAACAAATCTCCCCTGCAACCATGAGTGACGCAGTGTAACTATACCCAGCAGCTGTCCATGCCTGCTGACTGACACTGGGACTATGTGAATTGGCACTTGCTCCAGGATGACTGGAGATATCTGGCATGAGCTGATGGTGCGGGACATGGTGGTGGGCACAAGGGGGCAAAAGGCTGCCCCTGTACGCCAGAAGATGCCAGGATGTGCGCAGGAAAAGCCGCATGTTTCAGCAGCCTGTAACACATGCCGTACTACGGTGTGGGCACGAAGACTCCATGATAGTGAGTGCAAGAATATGAGCTTTTGATTAACGAGTCATTAATCCACATGATGCCCACAATGGATCTGCGATTGAACATTGGAGTTATTTTAAAAAGCTGATCACACACATTTAGCAGCTGTGTACAGCTGAGTATAATGACTGACCTACATTAAGAGAGAAAGAGAGGGGAAGGGAGGGGAGCAGGAAGAGAGAACATCTGAAGAAAAAGACGAGATGAGCGACGGGACCAAGGGAGGATGGTGACACGTAAGACAAACATTTCAAAAGCAGGACCCAGATAAAAGCTCTGTACGCTGGCATGTTTACTTTTAGACAAACGGTTCAAAGTAAGAAAAGCAGAAGGTGCAACCACAGTGTAACCTTCCTTTGTCAGCCATTATAAAATGAAATTAATACACGGATCCTGGAGTAACATACAGCTGGGTTACTTCAATGTAATTCAGGATCAAGGTCATCATTGGATCATGACAGGAACACATACAAGTAAACCCCCCCAGCTCTTTGCAAACTGTTCTTTAATGTTACCGCTCTGACTGTGAAATGGCTTCATGAAACATTAAGCCTCTCTGTTACAGAGTGCCTGCATTGGTTAATTATAGAATTGTGCATGAGCGGATGACTGTGTGCATGCTTTTTTTTTCCTCCCTTCCTCCTAAGATAACAAACTGTACTCATGCACACTGGGAGCCAGGAGGGTGCCAAAGCAATACTAATCCTGGGCCACCCAATACAGACTCACTGTGTGGTCTAACAAAAAGCCTTGAAGGTTAACATTTACTCATCTGGCTGATGCTCTTTTCCAGAGCCACTTAGAATGAGTGCAACATAAGCTTCAATTCCCTCCATTCCCATAAAAATCCAAGGTCAGTGGCATTACAAGCACTCCGTAATACAGAGTTGATGGGTCAGGGGGCCTGAAAATATTCCTGTGACCTTAAAGTAATCATGAAAAGAAAAAGGTGCTGGGAAGGAAGGAACAACAGTTTAGAGAAAGAGAGTTTGTGAACACTGCATGTCATTTTGAAAATCACAGCTGACTGATATGAGACAGATGATTTCAGTTAGAGCGGAGATCATGACCACATTTCTGCCTTCAGCATTTAAAAACAATCACAGGCTAGGAAATACTGGAAAATGAATTTCTTACACAAACTGAAATACATCCACACACATTAACCAGAACCTATTGATCTTTATTGGGCGGAGTGCCACACACATTGCCTCTCTTGGTGTTTGAAGGCCAAAAGGCCTTCATGAATGCTTATGCTCTAGTGTTTGCACTTCGCTCACTAACAGAGGGGTTATCTGCCCATTGACACTCACTAATCCAATGTGACTGGCAGCATTCAAAGCCCTCCATTCTTAAGCGCATATTCAACAGCGGAGGAAACGGGTCGTAAATATGAAGAGGGGAAAGAGCTATTTGCATTAGAGGGCTGAAGTGGACTTGGAGAGGCCAGGAGGAGGACATAAAAAAGGGGGAACAGGGATCAAGGGAGTGGGAAAAAGAGAAGAGGATCACGAGGATCTGGAGAGAAGAAAAGATCACCAGGGACAGGCTTTGTCATGTTAAATTGCCTCTCTCAGCCCATGTTCTCCCTTTCTCCTCCTCCTCTCCCTCTCTGTGGATAACACAATAGTCAATCACAGGGGAATAGATTACAAGGGTCTGATCTTCTCAACTTCAGAGCAGGATTGTGACAGTGGAAGTGGGCTTGAGGTTGCAAATAGGCGTGTGCAGGACTCGGGTGGGTGACGGTGTGTGTTCAGTGCAAGCAGCAACCAATGCAGGAGTTCCAAAGACTACACAATCCCTCATGTGGCCACACTGGTTTCAAAGCCATTAATTTCAATAAGCTCAAATGTGAACTTTACAACATTAAAAAAATATATATATATATGTTCAGAACTTTGTGCATGTAACCCATTATTTTATTAGTATGTTAATTAGCAGGGATCTGTGTGTGATGCATCACTGCAGTGCATGCATGGAGCTTTGGTTTAAATAAATTAAAACTTACCCCCCCCCCCCCCCTTTTCCAACTGTCTCCAAACAAACCCAACATGGCAGACGCCAAAATGCAAGAGTTGATTCAGTGATGGGAGGACAAAATGCCTCTTCACCAGGCCATTTCTCTCCAAAATTAAGAATGCTCTTAGGTTTGTCACTTCATTTACTTGTCAACATGAGTTAAAGCTTATTGTTAAACCTTACATCTGCCTTCAAGCCTCAGCAGGTTAATGTGCATTCCTCTAATGTACACTGGAAGCATAATGACAACAGTACCCTTCATAAATTACCTCAAAGTACCAATGTCAGCTTTAGAGTTAAAAGGGCGTTGTGCATGTAAATGGAGGTATCTGCAAGAGTCCGGACAAGAAGATGCAGCAAGCGTGTCATTATCCTGTCACTAGTCTGTTAAAGATGTCAACGATACTATGACCCGAGGGGGGTTTTACTAGATCGGCGAAGGGGTTAGAGAGGCCTAAAGAACCCTAAGAGACAACTGACATATGCAGAATTACCAGACAGAGGAAAAACAAACTAAATGCAATTTAGTGAGACTGGCCATTATTCATACACATATTGTCCTCCTACAAGATTTGGAATCTATAATGCCTGACTAGGTTGCACACCAAGTTCTCTGCATAAAGCAAGCCAAGTAAATCCAAAGATGAGAACAGTTTATAACAAAACTTCCCCTAAAGGCTGCACAGCCTGCCCATTCCCCCTAATGACGACTGATGACAGGCATTTTATTCAGATGTCTGATGCACAGTGTCGGGGGACTCCTTGGTGAAGATCTGGGCAGAGTGAGGGGCAAGAGTGGAAAGCAGCAGGAGGTGCATTCAATTGCATTTAGTCAGTGCCAATGCAGAGAGAAAAGCACAGGTGCTTGTCAATAGCATTGGGACATTAGGTTTCCTGTGTTTAGGACAAATGGCTGATGATAGCAGGCAGAGTCATTAAGGGAGTGCAGTGGGATGTTACTAGAATTTAATGGAGGACACGTTTAGCTTCCTCGGGTATGGGTCATGCTCTTCCCTTCCCTCTCTGTGGGTGATGTCTGTGCCTCTGCAGACACTAATTTCCTGCATGGATCCCTGACCTTTCAATATAACCTGGGGGGAGCCATTTGATCTCAACACACACACACACACACACACACACACCATTTCCTATGATATGTTTGCCCACCAGTCAGTGGGACTGTTATTTGTCAGAAACATTGTCTCTTAGAAAAAGAGGCCTTTATGATACAACATCAAGTAACTACATCTTTTAAAATGAAGGATTCAACTTCCTTTTTTTCTAAGCAAACTATAACATTGACCAGCGAGAGACTAGAGAACAGTAACAAAAACGAAACTTAAAAAAAAAAAAAAAACTAGCTGATAAGTTGTAAGGTTGCCATTGTTTCTGACTGGTTTAGAAGTGAAAACATCAGGACAGTTGCTTGGATTAGCCTGGTGTTAAAGCTTCCACCTCTCCCCCCTGTCCTCTTTCCCCCCCCCCCCCAGGGTCCAGTTAACCCCAGCTGGCCTTTGCTGACCGCTGCCTCTGCAAGCCTTGTGACCTGGGCTTCATTATGACCCTCGGGGCGACTGGGTCTCTTTTGTTACGACCCAGTTCCACTGCAATAGAAACGTATGCCACTCCCAGTTAACTCTATCCATTAAGCTAAGTGGGGCCTGTCAATTATTCAACAGTTTCCAATGTATAATTAAAGCGATAAAGGTGTACTGTCATGAATAGTGGCGCGCACAGGTGAGGAAAGACAGCAGTACTTTTAATTCAAAGTTGACTTTGTTATCATACATCTAAATGGCAAATTTTCCAGCGTGATAAGATGGACGTTCAGAGAAACAATAATGTTAATCGGTAATAAAAAGCAGCAGCAGCAGCGGGGCATTTCATAATCATTAGATAAAAGACAGACAAGAGGACAAAATGAGGAAATGCAGAGTTAAGGGAAGTGGGCTAGCACAGGAATGATGAGAAGATTAGAGCTGCATAGAAAGAAAAAGATGCATGACACAAAGCAGGGCCAGAACACATTCGACGTGTTTGAGGCTTTGCAATTTTCCCATTTAGAAACCATACTGAAATGAAAAGAGTGCAAGTGAAGACAGAAAATTAGGCCAAAGCATTAAAAGCGAGAGAAAGCAGATTTACAGTGGCGCCCGCCCCCCCCCCACCCGCTGTGTAGGTGTGTGTCCTGGGGGAGGCTGTGATGTTAATACAGTTATTAAGCCTCTCCACTGAAGCCTGCTCCACCTCCACTACCCTGAGCATCAAGGAGTTCTCTCTGCCTGCCAGGCAGCGGGCAAGTTTGCTTCTTCCACAATGAGATCAAACAGACCCAAGTAGGCCAGCTCAGGGGAAGCCTGTGATGAAGCATCCCACTGAGCAGCAAGGGCAGGTGGGGCTGGGTATGTCAAGCCCAAGGAGAATCCCAGCAGGCTTTAGTGAAGGGGGTGGGGGTTAGACTTTAACCTTGCAATAGCTCCTCCTTCACTTCTTCTTCTTTTAAAGTCAGCTGACCAAGATTCCCATGCACCTCTTCTCGGTGTTGGGGATTACAGCCGTGAAAGGTTTTAGTGAGCATGTATATGAGAGCAGACTTTTTCCTCTTGGTAGCTTCAAGGATATATTGTAGCTAGCAAGGAGGTTTGCAGGCTGATAAGACGTGCACAGCGTACAGCCAGGAAAGCCCTCTCACACAAGGAAACCTAACTGGTTGCCCCTGTAGCGAAGTGTAGGTGTGTGTGTCTAATCGCTGCATTACATCCAATCTATAATTCAGAGCAGACAGGGAAGATTAGTGCTGCCACTCCTGCCTGTAGCCAAAAGGAACAAATTTGGACAAACATCTAGACAGTGTGCAAAAGGTTTTTTGTTGTTGTTTTTTTTAAAGTACTAATAGATTTTTCCCTTGCTTTTCCATTTTTTGTAACTGATTGCATATAAATTAAACTGCTCATTTCGGACAAACCTTAAGAAGACCATAGAAGGGTTTTTTTTTTTTTGGTCTCATAAAGACACTAAATAAAATTTAAAAAAAAGTTAAAGAATGAATAAAGAGACGGGAAAGATAAAGAGTAATCTGCTGTAATGTGGTAAATAGGACGAGGATATAGGTCATTCTGTACCGGATTCATTTTGCCAACACTGGCCTGTTGGCAGCTAATGGATGCAGGCCAAGTCTCCATCAGTTGTACTAGAAGACTAATAATATCAGTACCTGAGCCAAGAATCTCCCCTTTGCTCAGTTTTATTCCTTTACTTGTTTCCTCTTCTTTCTACTTGCCATTTGTTCTCCACTGCTTTTTGTTCGAAAGGAGAGAAAAAAAGGAGCAAAAATCCAGAGACCAAAAATGACATTAAACCCCCTGAAAGGCTCCACAGAGATTACTGTTTGAAAATGCCAGCCCCTGCCCGCCTCCCCCTCCCCTTCCCAGCGCCTGAGATCTCTTTTTCCTCTCTCCCCTTACCTCCATCTCAATTTCTTTCAGCTGAGAGGTGCTGACAGCCCCGACACAATAATCCGGTTCTATTGTGGAACTGCCACAGTGGCAGCAGTGCTGCGCAAAGGTTTCCCACGTATGGCACGAGGGCAAAGCAGGGTGTCACGTCACGGCGGTGCCATTGAACAGTACCGCTACAAGCAAAAAAAAAAAAAAAGAGGGCTGGTAACTACTTGCAACAGAGCACCACGCAGTGCTGCTTGACAACTCCCGTTCAAGATGTTGTCACCTTTTCCATTAGTCAGCTCCAGGGCTGGAGCAGAGACGGAGAGGAGGGGAAAGACTATCTGTGGAGATTAAATCAGAAGTATAGGAACTTTTTGACAAAGCACAGAGGGCTTCTCTTTGATCACGCTGCTATCATTGGGAGCACCGAAAAGATCATCTGAAGACTGTTGCACTGTGGTCAAAACAAAGCAAAGGCCCAACACTGAAAGAGTAACTGAATTATTTAGTGTGATCCATCATATCTTTGGGCAAACCGAGTGAGCAAAGGCCTTTCTTCATACACTTTCCTGCGTTTTCTTCGTATTTTCAGCCAACTATAAAAAGCCTTCTGCAGGTTACTGTTAAAAATCTCATGGAACAACAGAATGTGCCCTCTCAGCTCTAAGTGCTGCATGTTTCCCCATCAGCTCAGCCCGTTTCCCTAAACTGAAATATCCAGGAAAACAGAGGGAAAAAAAAAAGAAGACCTGAAATAAGGAAAAGACAGAAATGTTTGTGTGTCTGGTTTTAACCAAAGAAGAGAGTGCGTGTCATCCTGAGGGCTTTATCTCAGTTTCTTTCTCAGTGCATCATTTCTGGGTATGAAATTCAGAAACCAGAAGGTCATTGACTTAACTCCACTCACGGCAAAACGAACAAGCAGCAGAGAATTCTGACATTATTTTTCCCAGAACAAAGAAAGGTCCTCGGCGTCTGACATAACCATTTCATGACTGTAATATGTGCCAAGAAACTCTCTCTCTTCTTACCATCAGCTAGGGTCCTTCAATAACGGTCCAGATAAGAGACCACAGGTCAGAGCAAAGGTTAGACATTTCTTTAAAAAGACGAGCTTGCGTCATAATCAGAAAACCTCCCTTTTAACACACCACCACCACCACCACCCTCTACACACACACACACAGGCTCCATTCATAACAAATAGGATCAAGCTTGTTTAAGTCTGTTCTCATCACCTTTCTTAACCTACACTTGTTTGGAGCTGCTCAGCTAGGGTGCATCTTGCAGTTCACACAAGGTACAAACATATCACAAACATGGTTACAATGAAAAACAAGCAGCATGTAACCCGAGCCCGTCCGCCACCTTCAGTCGGACATGCTGTCCTATCCATCACTGCTCTACTCTTCCTTCCCTCGACCGCACTGTTGGCAGTCTATTTCGTCCCGGTCCCAGGTGGGTCTTTAAGAGTCAAATGTCAGAGGCCAGGCTGCAGCCAGACACATAATGAATATGAAACGATTCAGAGGGGCTGTGGGAAAGAGAGGAGAATGGTGTCCAGACCGTCCAGGAGGGACGAGGCTGAGTCATGCTGAGCAGACCTGGGCTGGGGATGACATGAGAGAGAACCACAAAGGAGATTACACACAATATGGCTATCTGGCGTTATTTAGTAAGATGCGCTCATAAATCAAGATATACGAAAAGGTCTCATCTTCCTCCATACTTGCCGTATATGTTCCTTTGGGCTCTGGTAGTAACAGAGATACCAGGTTATATATAAACCAGAAAACAGACTAGTTATTAACTACAATAAGACCATCTGAAACACAGACTGTTTGCTATCTTAGGAGCTGGCCTGCTGGCTTAATAAAAGCATAGTTGAAGCCAAGGGAATTTTGTTTTGATGTGCACAAAATAACTGCGGAACATCTCGTGACGGGATCACACCAGCTGAGGTTAGTTCTCAAACCGAATATTATATTACACTGATACACCAGAAGATACTTCATATGAGGGTTTATAAATACAAACTAAAAACAACGTGGGACTCTGTAAACTCGGTCCTGCACCAGTTACCCGGTGCTTGTGTGTTCACACGTGTCATTTTAATCTCAACTACAAGCGTAAATGGTTGATTTCCTCATTGCATATTACACAGTTGAAATGATATACTGTTAAATTCAGTAAATTTATTTTAAAAAAGTCACGTAAACACCTGCCATGTACAAAAAAAAAGCCTTTAAAATAATTCAATTCAATTCAATTCAATTTTATTTATACAGCGCCAATTCACAACAAGCAGTTGCCTCAAGGCGCGTTGTATTATAAGGTAAAGACCCAACAATACTGCAGAGAAAAACCCAACAGTCAAACGACCCCCTATGAGCAAGCACTTGGCGACGGTGGGAAGGAAAAACTCCCTTTTAACAGGAAGAAACCTCCAGCAGAACCAGGCTCAGGGAGGGGCAGTCATCTGCCGCGACCGGTTGGGGCTGAGGGGAGAGAGAGAGGACAGAAAACATGCTGTGGAAGAGACACAGAGAATGATTAAACACAGAGTGAAGTATGAATAGAGTAAAGAGAAGCAGTGCATTATGGGAACCCCCCCAGCAGGCTAGGCCTATAGCAGCATAACTAAGGGATGGTTCAGGATCACCTGATCCAGCCCTAACTATAAGCTCGATCAAAAAGGAAAGTTTTAAGCCTAATCTTGAAAATAGAGAGGGTGTCTGTCTCCCGAATCAAAGC
>VUQJ01038185.1:0-12423 GCA_015108635.1 Andinoacara biseriatus | reverse complement strand
TATTAATTATAAAAAAATAAAAAAAAAAAAAAATATTTTTTTTTTTTTTTTTTTTTTTTTTAAATCAGAGTACAGAATCAAGTCAATTAAACCCAAGCTGTAGAAGGTCCTTAAACCCATTAGCAGGTTCGGTATCTGCTCCCTTTATGCAAGGAGGAACAGGATGAGCACTGCCAGAGCCCTACAAAATGACCTCCAACAGGACAGTGCTGTGAATGTCTGATCAAACAATCACAAACAGACTTCATGAGAGTGGCTTGAGGGCCAAACGTCCTCTTCCTCTAGTGGCCCGTGTTCACTGTCCAACACCGTGGAGCTGATTGGCTTTTCCCCATAGAATACCACAATTGGCAGGTCCACCAATGGCATCCTGTGATTTTCACAGATAAGAGCAGGTTCACCCCGAACACATGACAGACATGAAGTGGTCTGGAGATGTTGCATATAACATCATTCAGCATGACCCGTTTGATGGTGGGTCAGTGATGGTTCTAGGGAGGCGTATCCATGGAGGGACGCACAGACTTCTATAGGCTAGGCAACGGCACTCTGACTGCTATTAGGTATCGGGATGAAATCCTTTGCCACACTGTCAGACGCTGTGTGCTGGTGGAGTGGGTCCTGGGTTCCTCCTGGTGCACGACAATGCCGAGTCTCATGTGGCCTATGCCATCCTGGAGGAGCTGGACTACCCATGCATCCTGTAGTGTCCAGGTATCGCCTCATGTGGCGAGAGTATGCAGGCAGTTCCTGAACAATAAGGATTTGATACCAGTACTGGCCCCCCACGCTTGCCGTACCTAAATCCAACAGAATACCTCTGGGACATTATGTCATGGTCTGTCCGACGCCACCATCTTGAATCACTGATATTTTTTCCAAAGTGTTTCATTCCTTTTTTTTTGAGCAGTGTACAAAAAAAAAAAAGATATGACATGACATATTTGTTGATACTGTCAGCTGTTTAATTTCAACACATCTATCAGTGTACAATTGAAAAGTACCAAGAGAATACAGCACAGAGGACATGTTTGAAGCAAACAGGAAATGGTTGACATTGCATTATTTGTCCACTTGAGAGCAATAAAAAGCTTTGTTTTCTACATCACATTTGATCACCATTCATATGTTTGCCTGCAGACACAGAATTTAATACTGTATCAAGCAAGCGCCACACAAAGTCTTATCATTAAATACCACTTAAACTGAAAGCTGATATGACAACACTGAGTTAGTTGCCCTGCATTAACTTTAATATTCAAGGGCAAAATCATTACTTCAATGAGATTAGTTATTCAGTATGGTTGAGGGGAGGATTTAGTAATTGAGTTACCTTTTTAGTGTACATGCACAGGTTGGGTGTTCTTCCAGGCACAGGGATACCAGCTTTTGTCAGTTTGATGAAGTACTTTTGAACCCTACTGGCAACCTGGAAGGTTTTAAAAGGAAGATGGCTCTGTTAATCACTTCCAACTGAGGAACAGCTGCTTGAAGCAAATTGGGTCTCTCTCTCTCTCTCTCACTCACTCACTCACACACACACTCCAATTACTTGTGGGGTGGGGGTGCAATTAACGTACAAGTCAGCCTGGTTTTAAACATTGACAAGTGTAGACGCTTGCAATTTAACAGTTTGTTTGTTGCATTTTAACTGGTTAATCAGTTGCGACTGCTCTGAGGTTAAATCTTTCAGTACTTATTGTTTGCAGATGTGTAAAGAAACCAGATATTCTGAACTAAGGCAGTATTAAACGCAGCTCCAACAACTACACATTTTCCCAAACTAATCCTCATTTTCTTTGTCACCTGTTTTGCTGTTCGATTGCCCAGCTCATCAGCGATCTTCTGCCATCTTCTGGATTCGACTTCCTCGGGAGGGAATTTAACAAGAAGTTGCTCCAGTTTTTTCTATCAAAACATTAAAACACATAAAACGTGGTGAAAATCCTTCAACGACAAACTTTATATGTGGATTATTTATAAAACTCATTATTTATGAAACTTTGAGGGGGATTTGTTTGTTTTTGTTTTGTATTTAGTGGGACAACAGTTTTGGTTCATATTTTATATTTTCTTTAGAGGGAATAAATGAAAAACAGAACTAACGAGCTGATCACAACTGGTTCATGAACACGAGTTAAACACCGTTATTCTGATGTACTTCAACTTTACTCATTACCTGGACAAACATTAATGCTTTCACCAGACTTGCCTAATTGCAGCATTGAAGACGTTTACACTGTGGTGTCCTAATCGTTTAAAAACCAGAAATACAGCATGTGATCACAGAGTTGTGCTTCTCAGCTATTCAGTAAATAAGTAAAACATACTCCTTCACTCCTGGACAATCTGCCCTTAACCCTTTTTGTGCAGCTCTGCACTACTTCCAGGCAGCTCTACATTCAACATTCTTTGTCCAGTATAGTCACTATCCCTCCTCTGCACATGCCCAAATCATCTCAGTCTTGTCTCTTTAACTTTGTTGTCCCTTTCAAATACTAATTTCTAATCCTGTCCATCCTGGTCACTCCCAATGAAAATCTTACTATCTCAGATGCCTCATGATGTTACAGGTGAAATTTGCACTGACTGACTGTCTAAACAATAATAAATAGTGTCAACAAAGGTGTCTTAATCTTGCTGTACCAGTTTAAATAGACATTGTGTTACATTTCTATCTTGTTTGCAAATATACAGTTTTATGGCAATCAAACCCAACCAATCTAACACACTCATGACAAATTCTGTCAACATGCCGCAGTACACACATCTTACACTCAAACTAGTTCATGCATTTATTACTTCTAGGCTGAACTACTGTAATTCATTTTCATCACGTTGTTCAAAAAAAATAAAAAAATAAAAAACCTGAAAGGGACTAGAAAGAGAGCATTTTTCTCACTTTCTGGCTTCTCTTCATTGGCTCTCATATACAAGGTCTTGAAAAATCAGGTCTCATCTTATCTTAAAGACCCCAATACAGCCCTTCACTCTTTGACTTAAGGCTTACTTGTGGTTACTAGGGTATTTAAAATAGGAGGCAGAGCCTTCAGTTTTCAGGACTATCCTTGAGCATGGTTCTGCCAGAGGTCTCTTCTTGTTAAAAGGGAGTTTTTCCTTCCCACTGTTGCCAAGTGCTTTCTCATAGATGTCTGAATGTTGGGGTTTTCTCTGTATTATTTTAGGGTCTTTAACTTAAAATATAAAGCGCCTTGAGGTGACTGTTGTTGTGATTTAGCGCTTTATATAAATAAAACAAAAATTAATTGAATTTGATCTCATACTACCAACCTGTTCTTCCACAGTCCACAGCTGGTTAAATGTGTCGGGTTTGTTTGGATGACAAATCCTCCCTCTGATCATCTGTCAAAGCACAAAAAGTGGCAGCCATGTTAGAAGACTGACACAAGACAAAAATAATGGGCACGCCACCATTTGAAGAGCTCTTTACATATGAACTGTGTGGCACGCTGAGTCAGTCAGTTTGACAGCGAAAGCCTGCCTGTCAGATGTGACTTGAGATGTGTCATTGGGAGGATGCAGAAAAACAGCAACTCTTTTGAGCGGCAAACAAAATCCTGTTAGGATTCAGAGAGTGTAGTCTGGGAAAATGCAAATGTGCCTGCACAAAATAAACAGGGAGAGCAACAAAAATAATCAAGGAGTTGTTTTCTCAGTGCTAAGTGCTTTGCCACGTCTAATCCCAGCAATCAATTAAAAGTGAAACCTTGCTGCCGATACCATGTGGGAAAACACACACACACACAAACCAGAGGCTAAGAATAAGATTTAATCAAAGGGGGAGGAGAGGTGTGCTCCTCATGTTTCCATAGATACCATCTTTTGTGCTCACATGTGGTGCACGTTTAACTCTGCCAAGGAGTAAGAATAATGGAGATGAGGCTGGAGGAGGTGTAAAATAACACAATGATTTTTAGGGTGACCTGCATGAGATTGGTGACTCACCAGCTCTGGTTAAAAACTGATGTCACTGAATCTGCACTAATGATATACTGGAAGACAGCTGCAGCTGAGGTAGCAGCAGGTTGTGCAAAATGTTTTAGTAAGGACACTGAGGCATACCTGCGTTTGCCTGCTGTTTTCTGGGGCGTCACTTGTGGGTAAAGGGGAGTACATGGTGGAGGATTCGCCTTCTTTCTTGGGCTCAATGGGACTTTTTGGTCGAAGAGGCAAACCTGAAGAGGAAGAATAGATGTTTCCTTTGACAATGAGGAAGAAAAAAATGGAGACACAAGATAAAAAATTAACCTATTAACAATACAAGTTATTCACACATGCCTTTGTCAAAGATCAACTTTAGCCGCCTGGTTTTCCGTTTCTTGTCACAGAACTCTCTTTCAAAATCCCCGAGGCCTGAGGTGTACTGCTCCCAGGCGATGTCAGGGAGCTGAACGACACGCTGAGGACACGGCAAGCCTAGATTCACCTGAGGGTCACGCAAATCAAGGAATAAAGTCAAGTTAACTCTTTAGCTTCTACTAATTTTACTAAAGCACATCACAACAGGAGAGAAAAACCACCCACTATAGGTCAAAGAACCTTTATTGGGTATGCTTTATACTCTGCCATCATTAACATTCATTATCATTAACATAACTTTAAATCTGCCATTTTTCTGCTGTGCATTTTCAGGCTTTGTGTATAGCACTTCACTGTTACCCGTTTTTGCAGCTGCTCCACAAAGCTGATGGGATCGGCAAGCGCCTCTCTCTGATGGTGTGCCAACATTTCCAGGTCCAGGATAGCCTGTGTGCGCTGAGCCTCGAGAACTCCAATAGTCTGCAGCAGTCTCTGATAACTGACACAGTGGGGAGCAAGGTTAGACAAGAGTAGAAGGAAGACACTGCTTACATTATTTAACCTGACACTTGCAATGCTGCAGTGCATCAAACTTTTAGACCACAAATCATACATAATTCAACAATGTTGCCAAGAACCTAAACAGTTGCACAAAACATGACCCATTTTCCAAAATTTTCCACCCATTCTCCAAAGAAAATATAAACAGATCTTATTGACTCCATCTATATAATTATCACTGCAGTGGCTGGAGACTACACACCTTTTTTTTAACCAGTTGCTATAGCAAAAGCCTGACATGTTTAGAGTTACTTATCTAATGAAGCCTGTAGGCACTCTGTAACTGCACATCTCTCCGATTTCAGAGCAAGTATCAAAACCTTTGCATGACAAACATTTGGGTTTTGCAGCACTTGAGGAGCCTTGAGTGCTCCAAGTCTGACCTTTCCTCTCACTATCTCTGGGGCAATGGGAGAACTGCAAACTGAGCTGTCAATGACTAAGTGTGGTAGTGACTCAGAGTCCAAATAATTGACAGCAATGTGAGTATCCTACATAGCTATAAAGTAATGCAGGTGCTCAGTGAAGAAGAGTGGATCAATCTCTACTAACGTGAATGAAAATCAATGCACAGGACACAATTTCTAGAACAGAAGTCAATGTTGTTTAAAGCTGTGTTGGGCTCTTTGGCTTGTACGGTACCCATTTGTTCTACGCCAATGAAAATTCAGTCTGTCTATGCATTACTGACACCAAAACTACTTAACGCGCTACTGAGCGATTGTGATTTAGTGTAAAAATAATAATAATAATAAATCTGCAAAAGAAAGCTGCAAGATGATCCGTTTTCAGGAAATGAAGGAGACTTGGCTCTGCTTCTCACCACTCTGGACTCCCTCCAAGTGTCCAGAGACAAGTCTGGTGTTCCATTGCCACCTACTGGGCCCGAGGTCCACTGACAAACACAGTTGCCAAGGAAAAGCTGGCCTGGAGAATCTTACTGCAATGTTAATGTCTGATAATTGAGAACAGGGACCTGCTTAATGTAATCAGGACAGAGAAACATTTGTCAAAATCCACAAAACTGGTGCAAATACAAGATGTATGAATCAGATCTGTGCCAATTTTCCACATTCAGCAACTCTAAAATGCCTTGTCATGCCTTCCTAAAAATGACTCCTGGCTGCATTGATTGGAGGCTTTGAAATTCTCCTTACTCAGCACAACCAAACCTTGGCATGGTGCAGAAACTTGATCAAATTATCTGGTAATACAAGAGCAGTGAAATCTTATTCTAAGCCACTATCCTAATATGAAACATTTACAGACACTAAGTGTTCAAAGACAAAAGAACCTCAGCTGATTTTGTCTCAAAGTCTTCCTCTACCCCGCCTCCTCCTGTGAAGATGCACTGCAAAACCAGACGACCTGCCACAGTGCAGTTAGCAGAGCCTGACCGAGCGCGGCGTGGGACCTGTCCACCAACATAAACATCTCATCTTTCAGGACAACTAACATGAAAACTACAAACAAAAGGTCAACGCTGAGAAATCCTCTCTAAAAAACAACTCATCGCAGCAAGAGAAGAGATAAGAAGCAATCAGCACAGTAATTTTAACATCCAATCTCCTCAGGCTTTGGAAGACTGACAAGTAGCAGTTAATTCACACAATAACAGTGCCAGATTGAAGGTGGAAATTAACTGCTGAAACATGGAAAACCTAAACAAAAAGGCAGGAGCTATAGTTAGATGCTCCCGCAATTACTGATGGAGATATTTAAGTAGTCTGTGAGTTGGTGGTGCAAAAACCCACGAGCTTCAATGGTAATTCAGCATCTCTGCTGATTTGTAATGTGCTTTCCAAAAAGGCTGATCAATGTTTTCTTTTCAGTGCATTTACTTTTTTTTTTATGACTCCCTCCATTCTAATATCTGATACAGCCAGGCTCGTCACACACTTTTGTTGGTCTATTCATCTTTATTGTGACATATTACATTTACGGAGCCGTTTGTCATTGACTGTTTTTGCCCCTTTTGCTTTCAGAGGCTCCTTTTTATTCTTTCCTTACACTTGATGTTTGATTAGCCTTACTGCATTATAGGACCCATTTTTTTAAGTTTCTCTATACATTTTAAATATATGCTACATATATTGTAAAACAGCGATTAAAAACATCATATTGTTATTGTCCAAAAGATATGATACACTGTGGTTCATTGGCACACTGTGTCATGTGTGTTGTATTTTTGACATTTCCTATAGACTTGAACTAGCTGCTAGACTAGTTAGATAAGGCCTAAATCATGGACATCGCCCTGTCATGTTTTTAATTTTGTTTTTCATATTTATTTTTCTACTATTTTTTATTTGTTTAACTGTTTTTGATCACTGCAAAGCATATTTGTAACAAGATATAAAGTAGTCATCCTGCTGTTTCTCTGATCGCCATTGTGGGTATTTTTCTACACACATCAACTAATCAGTGTGAAGTTGAGTTCTATGTTCTGACTGGATATTGCATCCATGTGATGGCATCATGTGATGAACTCCTTTAGCTATGTGATGATACAACTATAAGTTACTCTAGGCAGGACAAAATAAATTTTTACTGAGAAAATTAACAGGACAGGAAGAATAAAAATACTGTTCTACTTGTCATATCTTTGCCTTTTTTCAACTAAATATTGAAAAGTTTTACCTGTTCAGACCTCAAATATATCAGGGTAGAGTTAGAGGAGAAAACTAATATTTGCTGGCATTTGAGAGGTCACAGGATGACACTACAAGGAATAACCAGGCAAAAAAAAGGTTCAGACTGACATATTAAAAACATTAAAACAACCTCAGTACTTCAAATGCATTGCTGGTTGATCACAAATACAGCAATAAGCATGTGCAATAGCTACATCACCAACAGATTAAGAGAGCACAATCCACAGGGGAGCTCCCACATACTCTTTGTTGTGTTTTAGAGCCAGGTGGTCTGACTCAAAGTAATACACGTCTGGCTCCTCTTCCTCCTCCTCCTCTGCAGCCTGGCTCTGTGTCAGCTTCTTGCTGTTTTCGGCCTCTTTCCCCTCTATAGATCTACCATCCATGCCACCTGCCCTGTCCCCAGGATCCACAGAGACCAGCTCCTCATTGGAGTGGCCAACAGAGTCTGAGGGAACAGTCTCCTCCACCATAGGCCAGTCCTCCTCCTCCAGCCCAACCACCACCTCCCCCTCTTCCCTCAAGGGACCATTGTCTCTGGGAGGAGAGCTGGGCTTGGAGGAGCAAGCTTTGCCACTAGACACAGCCCTTCTAGGTGAAGTCCGCAGGGTATATCTGTGTTCGTAGAGCTCTGTGAAAGAGGGGGATGTGCTAGAAATAGAAGGGTTGCACTCTGGCTCTGTAGGGGAAGGGGGTGTTGTTAGTGGGGATGTGGTTTCTCCTGAGTTGCTGTTGTTGTTGTGGATTGGACAACTGTTCATATTAGTGGCAGAGAAGGATGTGGAGGCAGCAGATTCCTGCGCTGGCATCATGGACATTCCATTGGCGTCACTCTCGCTCACCTGCTCCTCATGAGCCAAGCACAACGGGTCGCCTACCACATCAACCTCCATTTCCTCTACTTCCTGCTCCTTGGCCACTATCAACTCAGGGACAGGATCCTCCAGAGCATCCTCAGATGTTGGCGCAGAAGAGGATGGCAATTCTCCTGAGCCAGAAACCTCCATATGCCCACGGACAGAGTTTCTACAAGGCACAGCGGGGTCAGGGGATGAGGGAGTCCCCGTCTGACTGCCATTGAGCAGCGACGGGAAATTGGTATCAGAGGTGGGATCTGCACTAGGCTTTCCACCAAGCGCACTAGGTTGCTCTGTGTTATTTTCTCTAAGTCCATTAGACGTTTTATGGACATTTGGGGCCTGAGCTGCCCCGTCACACTCCACATGACCGTCCTCTGCATCATCCCCTGTCCCATCACCTTCCTGTTTACTAAGGATAGGTGAGGCTAGAACTGTGTTAGCAGAGTTTTGGCTGGGTAATTCATCACAACTGTTGTCCTTGCTAGGCTCTGGGACAGAGACAGGACTTTCAGGTTTCACAAGCTCAGAGTCCTTCTCCTGTCCCTGGGTCTCTCCAGAGCGAGAGCACCATTTGGCCCTTTTGATTTGAGGAGAGGCATCCCATGCTCCCTTCCCTCCATCACAGTTCTCAGGCTTTTCTGAGCTAATGTCTTTTTCTAAACAGGACAGGCCTCGCTTCCTAAAACTGGTCCATTGATCGGCCTCAGCCGGAGAAGCATCAGAGTCGGTTACGTTTCCCTGTAAAAAGGCCTGTTGTTGGCCATCTTGTGAGAGAGTGTCCGGTGTCTCATCCTGCTTTGATTCCTGTTTAACATCTTGGTTTGACTCCTGTGTTGTGTCCTGCTTTGTCTCGTTTTTGGACTCTTGCTTGTCTTCCTGTTTCGACTCCTGCTCGGCCTCCTTGTTGCTGTCGTGCTTCGACTCCTGCTCGGCCTCCTTGTTGCTGTCGTGCTTCGACTCCTGCTCGGCCTCCTTGTTGCTGTCCTGCTTGGAGTCCCGCTCGGCCTCCTTGTTGCTGTCCTGCTTGGAGTCCCGCTCGGCCTCCTTGTTGCTGTCCCGCTTGGAGTCCTCTTTGCTGTCCCGCTTGGAGTCCTCTTTGCTGTCCCGCTTGGAGTCCTCTTTGCTGTCCCGCTTGGAGTCTTGTCTGCTATCCTGTTTGGACTCCTGCTTGGCATCTTGTCTGTTATCCTGCTTGGACTCCTGCTTGGCATCATGCTTCGACTCCTGCTTGGTGTCCTGCTTCTTCTTGGGCGAACGAGCCCTTGGCAGTGGAGACACTGAGGTCTCCTCCGGCTGAGCGATGCTGCGGTTCCTGAGGGTTCGACCACAAAAGTTCTCATCCAATCCATTGAGCCCCACTGATGACCTTGTGACGCGCGAGGAACGGGATGCGGCCATACTATGGCGGGTGCCTACAGTCTCCTCATCTTGGTGCTCTCTCCTCTGCAGCCAAATGCGGGCACCTGCAAGACACACAAAGAAACACCTGCACTTAAATAAGTCAATATACCAACTGAAAGCTGTAAACATATGCAGCTCACTGTTGCATTAACGCCTCAGTTAAAGGTTTGACTGGTTTCACTGGACTGCAATGCTAAAAATGAATAAATAAACCGTACCCTGTGGTGTTTCATACGGAAGCATGTACCAGAAGGCCTTTGTTAAATACCACTCAGGTCATTGCTCACACCAGAGGGGTATTGATTTATTCTGTCATTGTAACTAAGCAACACCTTCTGTCCACAGGCAAATCTAGATGTCTTATACCAGGTCAGTGCACAGGGAATACATTTAAAATGAGATCTTATACTGGTAAGAGGAAACAATAATGTCAGGTGTTCCATTATACCTAAATGATCCATCAGTCTGTACACACGCTTCAAGGCACAGCTTTGAGGCTCATCTGTGTGTAATACAGCTCACCAAGCATTTTAAGATGTGAAAAGACCCCAAACCAGGCAAGAAGATGTTAAAAAAAAAAAATTTTTTAAATGCCATCACACCGACTGTGTATGCCTGTTACAGCAAGGGCATATTTATTTCCTCCTTGCAAGGATTTCTGCTTTTTGTCCTGAGTAAAATAAATGTGGTTTACTGGTTGACTGATTTCTGACACTGTAATTCTCATATCCAATTCCACACAGATAACACTGCAGACTTACATTTTGTCATCATACACTGCAGGCTATTTATCTCTTCGTAGCAGGTGTGCCAACAGGCTGCAATCCTTTCAAAACTTATCAGAATGTACAAAAATTTAAATCCTCCAGGAACAATAATTCTACACAGGGTATGACAATAAACATTCTCACACAACTGAAGGTACAACAAAGTCTCCCTATGCTCACTCTGTGTGTCACCAAGGCATCCTAAAGATGAAGACACACTAGCGTGAATTACAAGAAAAATCATGGCTTATAGTGTGAACTGGGAAATTAATACCACCATGAACTAATAATTCAGTCTTGGATATCTCATTCTTTACATAATCCATTTGGATAAGATGAACTTTGTATTATTGAAATTGGTGGCAGCTAAAAAGTTAAATGTAGCCTACAACAACATAGCTCAAACAAAAGACTATCTCTCAATAAAATAGCATACAATATGATGACACAAATATCTCAAAAGTTACAACTTACCTAAAGACAATCTAATCACAATAAAGTAACGTGTGTATATTTTAATAAAAATGTTATTACACAATGAAGTAAAATATCTAAAATTCAAGAAAACAAAAATAAACCAAGTTAATTTGGACATACCATATATATATATTTTATCATAATATATTGTTTACATCTGTTATGTAAATAACATCTCTCATATAATAAAAAGGTTTTAACTGAGCCAGTTATAACTTATTTACTAAAGCCGATTAGCAGAAATTTACATATAGCTGGTTTATTCTGATTTCTCTCAGTATTAATAATGCAGCATAAAGTCCAACATGTGAATCAGATACAGATTTCTGAGTGGACACATGCTGATTTAATTAATTCATTTCTGTGTTTACTTCACTATGTATCAGCAGCAACTAAATTCGGTTTTTTTTGTCTTAATTGCAAACTGTGGTCAGAGAGAGATGACACAACTGAAAAGAATGAAGATGACAACGCATTGGCTTCTCTCATTTTCCCCTCAATGTTCATTAACAGATGTTATATAAAAGACAATTAACACTTACTGCAAAGCTTTTAATGCCCTTACAGAAACATAACCAGGGTTTGTCCTGGCGTAAAATGGGCCTTTGAGAGGTTATTACACACGTAAGGATACACTTGTGTCTGTGTTATCTTAACTGAAGTCTACCCATTTTTTGTTTTAAATAAGAAAAAAAAAACACCTTCAGTTCATCTTGATTACTATTATTTCACTTCACCTATCTCATCATGATGCTACACATTTGAATGGGTAATGGCTTAGTCATGCTATATTTAAAATAGGAAAAGTAGGTGATCGCCCAGCAATTGCAGTGAAATATTTTTGCAGGTGGAAACTTACTGCAAGTACTTGCAGTGACAAGCTGGTCACCCGAAGGCTGAGCATGTAACACCTTCAACCTCTGAGCAGTTCCTTACAATTGCAAAGCAATTGCACAGTTCAGCTGGTGGGAGGCAAACTGTCTCCAAACAATTGTGGTCAGACTTGAATTGACTCTCAAACAGATTGCCAACACATTGCAATCAATCTGAGCAAAACATGTCACGACACATCTGTTTTGCAATAGAGGACTCAACTGTTTGCCAACTGGTTATATTCATATCCACAAGTTTCTGCAAGAGCTTAAGTAGGCTGCCATGACAGATTGCTACTTCCGCCATTCGGTTTTATACTTCCGGTTACCCAAAGTCAGAGTCAGATTTAATGACAAAATCGGTTACTTTGTGCTGTAATGGGCGGCTTTATTAGTTGGAACATGAGCTCGGGTTCAACTTGTGCTGTTGTCGGTTGTCACAACATCAGTCTGCACATTTTTTTTCAAATTATTTTATTCTGTATATTTGTTTGTTTTCCCCTACATTTTA